>CM055265.1:159925643-159928143 GCA_029237695.1 Conchocele bisecta | reverse complement strand
GGTTCTAGAAGAGACGTGTACACAAACTCTGCAATTTTTCTGTCCGCCACCTGCAGTACGTACCTTTTTTAACAAGAGTTGTCAGAAGACAGAAGATAACCAAGCTTTCAGCCTTCACTCAAACTTGGCACAGTTGCATAAAAAAACATGAATATTATATAACTTGACCTTGGATTAAGGGGCGTGCGGTGGACCTTGACATTGGGGTCAGTGGTGCAAGGTCGGTCGTGGGTTTGCTATAGCATAATATAGCATATTAAGATGAATGCATGTATGAAATATCAATGCGCTCCCTGAAAACAGAAGTAAAACCAAATTTAACCCAACGTTAAGTTTACGAACGCACTAAGTTGGTGATTTTCTACAGCATGATAGCTATTCACATGAGGAATGCATGTATGAATGTGCTAAGTTTGTGACCTTGACCTTGGAGAAAGGGGTGGGGAGGGGGTCATGGATTTGCTGTAGCACAATACAGGGTCATCTGAGGAATGCATGTATGAAATATCAAGGCGTTCCAAGAAAGGAAACAGATGTTATAAGACATTTACCCCAATGTTAAGTTTATGAAGTTTGTGACCTTGACCCTGGGGTAAGGGGTGGGTAGTGGGTCATGGATTTGCTATAGAACGATAGAGTATCATCAGATGAATGCATGTATGAAATATCAAGGCGTTCCCTGTAACGAAACAGAAGTTACACAACATTTACCCCAACGTTAAGTTTATGATGTTGATCTTGGGGAAAGGGGTGGGGGGTGGGTCATGGATTTGATGTAGCATATCAAAGCGTTCCATGTAACGAAACAGAAGTTACACAACATTTACCCCAACGTTAAGTTTATGAACATGCTACGTTTTTTACCTTGACCTTGGGGTAAGGGTTGGGTGGTGGGTTGGGCATTTTCTACAGCATGATAGAGGGTCATCTGAGGAATGCATGTATGAAATATCAAGGCGTTCCATGAAAGGAAACAGATGTTATAAGACATTTACCCCAACATTAAGTTTATGAATGTGCTAAGTTTGTGACCTTGACCTTGGGGAAAGGGGTGGGTCATGGATTTGCTATAGCACGATAGAGTATCATTCAATGAATGCATGTATGAAATATCAAGGCGTTCCCTGTAAAGAAACAGAAGTTATAACTAGAAATGTGGCCTGTCGGCACACGAATGCCCATGCTGGCAGCCAAAGAAAACGAGGCATATTTGATTATAAGCCATTTACGCGAGCGTTAAGGTTTGGAACGCACCAAGTCTGTGAGCTTGACCCTGGGTGTAGCGGGGGCGGGACGAATGTGGATTTGTCACAGGGTGGTAGAGGAGCATTGGAGCAATGCGTGTGTGAAATGTGAAGCAGATCCAAGCAAGGAAACAGAAACAAGCCATTTACCCGAGCATTAAAGTTTCGAAGGAACCAAGTCTGTGACCTTGACTCTGAGCTTAGCGGGGGCGGGATGAATGTGGATTGTCACAGGGCGGTAGAGGACCATTGGAGCACTGTGTGTGTGAAATGTGAAGCAGATCCGAGCAAGGAAACAGAAATTATAAGTCATTTACCCGAGCGTTAAAGTTTTTGAAGCACTAAGTATGTGACCTTGACCCTGGGCTTAGCGGGGGCGGGATGAATGTGGATTTGTCACAGGGCAGAGGACCATTGGAGCAATGCGTGTGTGAAATGTGAAGCAGATCCGAGCAAGGAAACAGAAATTATAAGTCATTTACTCGAGCGTTAAGGTTTCGAAGGCAACACGTCTGTGACCTTGACACTGGGCTTAGCGGGGGCGGGACGAATGTGGATTTGTCACAGGACGGTAGAGGACAATTGGAGCAATATGTGTGTGAAATGTGAAGCAGATCGTTGCGACGAATGTTGATTTATCACAGAGTGGCAGAGGATCATTGGAGCAATGCGTGTGTGAAATGTGAAGCATATCCGAGCAAGGAAACAGTAATTATAAGCCATTTACCCGAGCGTTAAGGTTTCGAACGCACCAAGTCTGTGACCTTGACCCTGGGTTTAGCGGGGTCGGGACTAATGTGGATTTGTGACAGGGTGGCAGAGGACCATTGGAGCAATGCGTGTGTGAAATGTGAAGCAGATCCGAGCAAGGAAACAGAAATTATAAGTCATTTACTCGAGCGTTAAGGTTTGAAATACACCAAGTCTGTGACCTTGACCCTGGGCTTAGCGGGGCGGGACGAATGTGGATTTGTCACAGGGTGGCAGAGGACCATTGGAGCAATGCGTGTGTGAAATGTGAAGCAGATCCGAGCAAGGAAACAGAATTATAAGTCATTTACTCGAGCGTTAAGGTTTGAAATACACCAAGTCTGTGACCTTGACCCTGGGCTTAGCGGGGCGGGACGAATGTGGATTTGTCACAGGGTGGCAGAGGACCATTGGAGCAATGCGTGTGTGAATTGTGAAGCAGATCCGAGCAAGGAAACAGAAATTATAAGTCATTTACCCGAGCGTTAAGGTTTGAAATGCACCAA
>CM055265.1:159753664-159925143 GCA_029237695.1 Conchocele bisecta | reverse complement strand
CACCACAGTAACTTCATTACCAATGCCTCCATTATCAAGTACCACCTCCAATAGAGAAGAAAAAGGAAAACAAAGAAAAAAATCTAAAAAAATCGTCGGACGTCGTAATCATCGTGTAATTAGTTGATTCGTGATTTCTGTAAGTATATTCAAACAACGACACTCAAAGTACATGAAAGAATTATTCTTCTTTTATAATAATTGCAAGCAGTCGTTTGCCGACTATTATGGCAATGCAATTATTAGCAAATGTAATACCTTTAATCAGGTAATCATGTTAATATGCATACAGTGCGACCCCCCTATTGCACGAAGTCCGGCGACATACGACCTTCCGTGTTGCTTATCCGAACCGTGCAATATCCGTGCCAGGGGATATATGAATTCCAAATCCAGATGCGATTACACCCGACACATATTACACAGACGAGATTCGTGTGATGCTTTGTGCAAAAAATCGATACACCCAGCGGTGTGTACAGGTGTTTATTGTATGACCTCATTCAGCACGAGGCTGTAAACTGTGTGACCTTTAGGCTATGTTTTGAAATGTTACTGATTGGTCAACACGCCTTTTGATGTGCCACAGACGTCGCAAACGTGCGACTTTCATCATCGCATCACGGGGCAATCATGCAGTAACCCATTTCATGCTGAGGATACGCTTATGTTTGCGGACACATATTTTCCTTCTATGCACTCAGAAGTATATGCCGCGACCACCATTTAATCCGTCTCGTCGAGATGGTTCAAATGAGTGGTCACATCGTATACTTTCATTGAGAAATAACAAAAAATAATTTATTTTTTTTAATAATTTCATACCCGTAAATGTGTATTCCGAAAGGAATGGATTACAAAAAAACTGGATTATACGCAGATCTGTCGCCATATTTCGCCGATATCGATTTCGAAAATATTTTCCGTAAATGGTGTTGAAAAGTTTACACAAAATTCAGAGTTCATGCGGAATTGTCGGTGAGATTATGCTTTCAAATTCGAATAAATTAATCTAATCAGGGTCACAGATAGTATATCACTTTTCTTGCTATATACACAGTATAGCAGCTTCTGTGCAAGTGTGTATCGCCACAGGGAAGCCGACACACACCCTAGGCGTTATCGATCGATGAAATGTTACAATTTAGGATTAGTCTAGTGAAGAAAACAGGCTTGTGGCGGGACGTTTCAACGGAAAATAGTGACTTGCCCGGGACTAACTTTCAGCATAGAGCCACTTTGTACAGCCCTGGGATTGGCAAAAGTATTGAGAAGTTATTGTAGGATTGAGAAACGTGCACGTAGATTTGTCCCAAAGTGCCAAGTAAACATTTAAAGTAGAAAAGGTGAAGGTCAAAGGTCAAGGTCGAAGTACTGGGTGGTGGAGTGTGTAGGGCATGTTCATATGTATCATGTGTATAAATATTTAAGGGATTGGCAAAAGTATTGAGAAGTTATTGTAGGATTGAGAAACGTGCACGTAGATTTGTCCCCAAAGTGCCAAGTAAACAAACTTTATTTAAAGAAAGTAGAAAAGGTGAAGGTCAAACGGTCAAGGTCGAAGTACTGGTAAGGTGGAGTGTGTAGGGCACTGTTAACATATGTATCATGTGTATAAATATTTAAGGGATTGGCAAAAGTATTGAGAAGTTATTGTAGGATTGAGAAACTTGCACGTAGATTTTTCAGTAAACATTTAAATTAGAAAAGGTGAAGGTCAAAGGTGAAAGGTCAAGGTCGAAGTACTGGGTGGTGGAGTGTGTAGGGCATGTTCATATGTATCATGTGTATAAATATTTAAGCGATTGGCAAAAGTATTGAGAAGTTAGTGTAGGATTGAGAAACGTGCACGTAGATTTGTCCGAAAGTGCCAAGCAAACATTTAAAGTGGAAAAGGTCAAGGCCAAAGGTCAAGGTCGAAGTACTGGGGGGTGGAGTGTATAAGGGATGTTCATATGTATCACGTGTATAAATATTGACATAATATGTGAAGCCATGTAGAAGTTACTGAAGAATATAATATCGGGACGTACGGACGGATGTACGGACGGGACGGACGTACAGACAGACGGGACGGACGTACGGACGGACGCCGGTAACACTATATGCCCCCGTACCTTTCGGTAGCGGGGGCATAAAAATACATACTGTTTTAGAGCATCACCAGAAAAGGCCACTCAAAAGTGCTAGCAGTTTTATTACTTCCTTGCACATGACTGTTTTCTCAACACTATTTGACATACCATCAAATGCTATCTGTGCTCGTTCCGAGTCATCTTGGTTCTTGTCAGGATGGACTAGAATGGACATCTGGAAAAAATAACCAATCATGGGTGATGGGAGACTGTTGATTCACTAATTGGAGTTGTACGTCAATTCAACACCAAGGTCATATACAGACTGGAGATAGTAGTAGTCCAACTGATTTCTGTCCAACTGGAACAGAGGAAAGTATATTACTACAGAGCACCAGATAAAGTGCATATTGGCATATTTTACGAAAATATTTTAGCAGAATACGCACTGATTATCAAAAGTGGGAGTACACAATATTCACACCAATGTGAAACTAGATTGGTCAGTAAGTGAAGCGAGGCGTGGGCCCAGGTACCCCTAAATATGTAAAAATGTTCCAAGTGTGTGGGAAAGGAAACAGAAATTATAAGCCATTTACCCGAGCATTAAGGTTTCGAACGCACCAAGTCTGTGACCCTGACTCTGGGCTTAGCGGGGACGGCACGAATGTGAATTTGTCACAGGGTGGTAGAGGTCCATTGGAGCAATGCGTGTGTAAAATGTGAAGCAGATCCGAGCAAGGAAATAGAAGTTATAACCGATTTCTCTGATGTTAAGTTTTGTAAAGAGACCGTGACCTCGTGATCAGAGGACATTTGTCAAAGCATGATAGTAGAGCCTTAGAGGAACGCATGCATGAAATATTAAGGGTTTTCGATGAAAGAAATAGAAGTTATAACATATTTCTCTGATGTTAAGTTTTGTAAAGAGACTAAGTATGTGACCTTGACCTTGGGATCAGCGGGGGCTGGATGGTCGTAGATTTGTCACAGCATGATAGTACAACCTTAAAGGAATGCACAAGTGAAATATTAAGAATTTTCAATGAAGGAAATAGAATTTGTAACTTATTTCTCTGATGTTAAGTTTTGTAAAGAGACCAAGTATTTATTTGACCTTGACCTTGGGATCAGCAGGGTTTGGACGGTCGTGGATTTGGCACAGCATGGTAGTAGAGCCTTACAGGAATGCATGTGTGAAATATTAAGCATTTTAGATGAAGGAAATAGAAGTTATAACATATTTCTCTCATGTTAAGTTTTGTAAAGAGACTAAGTATTTGACATTGACCTTGGGATCAGCAGGGGTTGATCACCATGTACATGTACACCAATATTCTGATCACCATGTACACCAATAGTCAGACATTTATCATAACTGCTGTTGCATCATCAGAATAGCGACAAGCCTGGGCCATGGTAAAATTATGTGGAAGCACAGGCTGATCTATGACAATGGTGGTTACATACATTGTAAGAACCCCTTTGACGGATGACTGTCAAATTATACACATGTAGCAGTACCTACCTGTCTGTACTTTTTCTTAAAGTCAGCCATGAGAGCATCTGGATCACACTGTAGTACCTACAAAAGAACAGTCAGAAATGTAGTAATGAACATGATGGTATTGAGAATTTGAGAATGACACCGACACATAATCAAATGCAACAAAATAAATACAACTGGTAGTGAAAATTTCCTCAGTAATTCTGGGAACCTAAGCAGTAATAGATAAATTGATTGATAGGGCTACGGTTTAACCCTTTCACCAGCGAATATCTGACATTACTACTCAGTACTGTCTGTTTCACGAAACCTACCCAAATTTTACGGCCATATAAACAGTGTACAAACAATATTTTTTGATAATATTCAATTTTATCAAAATTTAAGAATGAGCCTTCTTTTTTATTTCGTGAAATTTGGTCAAATATTGATTTTATTACGAAAAATGAGTTCTCTATGGGAATTTAACATGGGAAAAAAGGATGTTGAGAACTTGGAGGAGGAGTCGAAAAATGAAGAAAAAAAAAAGGAAATTGATTCTGAAACCTAGCTAAATAGCTTGGAAATGATCTAACTTAGAAAACAAAAGTTACATTTTGAAAATCGGTCCACTATTTCTGAAATTAGAAACATTTCCCCCTGTTAAATCCCAATAGACTGTGAAGATGTCTATGGGGATCTAACATGTGGAAATTGTTTTTTCGCAATAAAATCAATATCAGACCAAATTTCACGAAATAACAAGAGTTCCGAAGGTCACAATATACGCCGTCGAGGCAAGGCCAGTCAACAAGGGGAGATAACTCACTGAAAATCAATAGGCTTCTTCATCTTGCCGTGATAAACATATATACCAAATTTGGTTACGATCGGTGAAGTAGAACTCAAGTTATTGCGTGGACAAGGATACAGAGTGGGAAAATTAAAAATGGACGCCAAGGGGAGATAAGTCAATAGGCTTCTTCGTCTTGCCGTGTTAAACATGTATACCGAATTTGGTTACAATCCGTCAAGTAGAACTCTAGTTATTGTGTGGACAAGTTGTGCCTGCCCGCCCGTACAAGATGAATACCGGTACATAATACGTCCCGTTTTTTCAAACGGGCGTAAAATAAAAAGTAGGCTCATTCTTAAATTTTGCTGTTATTTAATATTATCGACAAAAATATTGTTTTTGCATTGTTTATATAGCCGTAATATTTGGACAGGTTTCGTGAAACAGAGTTGTTCTATGATAATTTCTGGACTACGCCATTTATTAGATCAAGGGTATTTTAAAATATCTGAAAAATACTGCAGATCCTGATGAGACGGCTTGCTACAAACCGACCGCCTCATCTGGATCAACAGTGTTTGCAAATGTTTGCTTTCTGGTCTGTAGAGATGAAAGGGTTAACAACTAATATATTTCTTAAATAGAGCTTGGTACTGTTGCACATTCATTCAGTAGGATTAGAATATGTTTTCATACATGTATCAGGGCTCCAGATAAGCTGCGTATTTGCTTAAAGGCCCTGAACGGCTCAGTATTACAATTTTCTGATTTTTTCAAACACAAAAACATGTTTGGCAACTGATTTAGTACACACAACTAACATATACTGCCTAATAGATACATCTCAAGTCTTGAGATTTACATCTTAATCGCAATGTGAAGACAACAAAAACTTGTTTTGTGTACCACTCAGTGCAAAATATCAATATTGACAAATTAATTCCCGTAACCCAACGGCTTCGGCTCGGAAGCGAGTCGATAAACTCCGGCTATCGGAATTCATCGGCCGCGAATCAGGGAGTTGGTCAGTTGACCCGAGCTTCTATCGGAAAATCGATCGGACTTTGAACACGCACCTGCTGTTTGTTTATCAACAATTATTGATATTTTCATCGACTACAAACTCATTTTGGTACCAAAATGAATGCAACCAGTTTCAAAGTGTGTGTAAATAGAAACCTGTTGGATTTATGTGTGGGAAAACCCAATAGGAGGCCAAATTCGGCAACTTGAGCCGTATTGGGGCTTTAAATACCCAATTAAACTTGCCAAAAACCCAATTGAAATTAGAAGTAGCGAGTATCAAAAAGCAATACAAATTTTATGGTACATTGTACATTTATCATGCTGCAGAAAACAACAAACACCACAAATATAGCATATTTTTCTTATTTTCCATGAAAACACATCTTGGTATTTCATTAGAATTGTCTCCAAGGAGACAATTCAAATGAAATGCCAAGACATGTTTTCATTTAGAAGCAAACTATTCAATAATTGCGGTCTGTTGTTGTGTAAACAGTAGTGTGATTTTATTTTACCCAATTAAAATTTTGAAATATCCAATTGCTTCAGAAATGATGGAGTGACAATACTCAATTACTAATTCCTTATCTGGAGCCCTAATGTATGATGTATGTACTTACATCAAACGGGTTGAGGTTGAAGTATGTTGCACCGGGTCGAGTCAAGCGATCTATCTGTTGTTTGGATGTTAGGACAGAGTCGTGTTTCTCTATAGCTTTAACCTGCAATGAAGAGAGTTACAGTTTTGGGCTCACAGTTGACAAAGGCTCATGACCAAGTTTACAAAATTGAATGAGGTGTCAACGATCTCCTGACACTTGATTTTGATATACATGTATTGTGAATATTATTTTAACACAATGCATTCATTTGATGCATCTGCACCTTCTTGTATGTGAATAAAACAAGCAAACCACAAAACAATGGTTGGTAGGAATTTAAAAGAGGTGAAAGTCTCTGTAACACCGGCGTCTGAAGTATACAATTACCGGTGACTGTCGTAAAACATCACACATCAACCAAATTTGACAATTGCTGTTGCCATAAAGCAGCAAATCCGTTTTGTGCATGTCCTGTTACCAGTAGATAAAAATAAAAGAAAGTATTTTACAAAATATTTTATCTTACTAGCACATGTTGGCAAGTTTAGAGAGATTTCAGATTGTTGAACAAAATGATACATTTGTAGAAAATAAATGGCCTATCAACAGCTAAGGTCATGTACATGTAAGGCCGGGCAAACAGGTTCGATCCCGTTTTAACCTGCTGCATTGGGGGGAAAATCCCAAAATCAAAATCGAGATACAACATATTCAGCCCTGAAATTAGAATAACCTGACCTGGTGCCAGGTCCATACTGCACCAAAGTAACTTGGCACCTTCCCCTATTTAAAAGTAATACCGGTAGAATTACTCTTATAAGGGGTATAACCAGATTCAACTGTCACATACAAAATGCCAAAGACGTATGTGAGGGCCAAACCAGGTTTCCAGTCGGGATTCCGTTAAGGATGAACCCCGATCGTTAAATTACCCATCGCATGCTCCCACCTGCCACCCACCAACAATCTATGATGTAAGCCGATGACTGAACTTTTTAATTTTCAGATTTCTCGGCTATCACCGGTATTTACTATACACTGGTAACTAGAGGATACTGCCACTCTGACCACGCTGCCACACGAGTAAACTGTGCAACGTTCCATTGGTGATATATTTAAACAGCTATTTTCACAGCTGATTTATATAATGCTCACAAAATATAAAATAAATATGTACATGTATATGTTATTTAGAGCAAGTGAATACAGATTGTGACAAAAATCATAAGGACAGACAGACATACGAAACCTATATGGGCAAGAATTCGCTATTCTGGAGAATGCATATTTTTCCATGTAAACACTACATACAAAGAGAAATGTTGAGATGGAACACTTTTACGACTTCAGTTATATGAATACACATATGGACTATCTAGCAGTACCAAAAAATAGGTTATTGAAGTTGATTGAACAAGCTGTACAGTTCTTCAATATGTATGTATCTCACACTTTTTAGGTGAAAAAGGGGGACATTTTTAACATGTCCTAGTATGTGCAAGTATTTCATATTGATCTTGCCTTTTTCATTGCGTCGAAAGAGATCGTACGTTTCTGTGAGCTGTCTAACTATATTTCAGTACAAAAATTATTTGTCCATCGGAAGAATAACCATTGAAAAAAATATAACCAAAATTAGTGTGTGTATGTAACATTTTCTTGTCAAACCCTGTTACATACGTATAACCAGTCCAGTAGCTTACAATATGGAACCTGATTAATTTCTTTACTGACATATTGAACCATCTGGCGGTGAGTCTTAAGATGCAAGTAAGATTTTTGTTTTGTCTTAAAAGAAACAAAAATGGTAAAAGTGTATTTAATATTTATAATATTTCTTGTCAACAAACTGTTACATACGCAGAAGTTGCTTCATGTAAACATAGAAAACAACAATCAACAGCCAGGTTTATTTTACTACATTTGTTAGAAATCAGCATATTCTCACTTTTGGCACCAAAACATAGAGGATATGGCCAGTTAGAAAACAAAAGATAGGAGTTATAGTTTTTCATGTTTTTCATGTTTTTCATGTCAAAATGTTACATACTGCTGTAAATCAGATCAAAGTGTTTTAACGGACTGGTCATGGCAATATATAAGCAAAATCAATGCATTTAACATAAAGCTGCACCTAATAGATTTGTTACAAACCAAACATCTTTTATAATCTAATTTACAACATAAGTAAAGGAATTTCAATAATGTGTATGTAACATTGACAAAATTGACAAAATTGTTACATACATCAATTGCCTCAAATGTTGAAATAGTCTGTTCATGATAACAATTAATTTATAAAAAGTTTATAAAATAAATCCTGTCCCTGTAGGTTTATTATAAGTTGTAAATAGCTCATGTAGTGCTATTTGCTGTATAAATAAAGGAAGGTATATGATATGTACGTAACATTGACGAAAACATGTAACAGTACCTTAAAGGTGTTGCAATGGAGTAATCAGGGTATTTTAAATGATAAAATTGTGGATTTAAATTTTCTTTGGTGATAATGGGATGGTTGCAAACTATAAACTGCTCATGTAAACTTATTACTAACATAAATAAATAAACCTGAAAAATGTGCATGTTGCAATCTATTTATTTATTACACATTAATCAAAACTTTTTTTGTGTAAACTGTTAACAATCATCTTATCTTTGTACAGTTTATTGTCTTACAAGAAGAAATTCCAGTTGCCACATAGTAATAAGCATCCAGTCGCTAAAAAAAAGTATTGCTTGGCATATTTGTCAATGTTACATACGCGCAGGGGTTGAAAAAATCCTTTGTTTCCACTCGCCCAGCTGGGAAAGTACAAAAAAAAAAGTACTTGCCCAGGTCAAAAAGTTACTTGCCCATTTTGTTTTTTTAATAAAATGCTATTTCCAGTATTTGTAATGTTGCATCTTATTTTAAAAAAAAGAAGCTTTTACATATATATGATCATTACCAAAACGTACAAGACATATTCACTATTATCGTTATTTATATTTTAAGTATTAAATGAACATAAACAACAAATGAATATTATTTATCGGGAGATAAACTTCGTCGAGTATATAGCAACGAATTTGCTCAGAGGCTTGCACGCTTCTTATTTTCTATAAGCGTTGAGTGACATAGATTTTGTTTAATTTATAGTGGCTATGTTTGCATGCGCTGCGCGCAGCCTTAATTACTAAATTCAATGGTTTCGGACCCGGCGCCGACCGTTTCGTCCCAAGCCGTTATGTTTGGCATCTGAAATGCGCGTTACCCAACTGTATACGAGACGATATTTGTGGCCGCGTATACACTAGTCTATACTCGCAGTCATATTATTTGTTAGCCCGGCCGCGTACAGCCGACAAATAATCCGTGAATTAAACTTGCCCGATATGGACCATGTTCAAAATCGCTAGCGATTCTACCCGTAACCGTGTACTTAGACACTGCATGGATCTTACTTCCCGCAACTTGACGTAAACTGTAAACAACAAATGGTCGGTGAATTAATACCATTTGTTGGCTGTTATCGATGGAATTAATTGGCAATTTCTTCAGAAAAAACAAATCCTGACCAAATCTTTCACTCGCCAAACTGGGTGAGTGCCTGTAGAAAGTACTCGACTGCCACAAAAAGCACTCGACATGGCGAGCTGGGCGAGTGAAATTTCAACCCCTGACGCGACTTCGATCAAATGTCACAATATACTTCTCAAGGTAAGGCATGATTTAAACTAATGCCTCTACAACAAATAAGGTCCAAATAGGTTTGTTACAACCCATAAACATATAGTATAATCTCATTTCTAACAGTTTAAAATGAGCATGGAATATGTGTATGTAACATTTGACGAGAAAAATATATTGTAGTCATTTTTTCAACCAATAATCAATGCATTTTCTGGTAAAGGTGATTGTTAGTGCACAGTAAAACACGTCTTTACACAACAAAGAAACTAAGATGCCATTTGAAAGCAACATAGGATCACCAAATACATACAGTAGAACTTCGATCGCTCGAACCGGCAACGGAATCGAGTTTGAGTTCGAGCGATGTATAGTTCGAGGGAATGAAGTTTCAAAAATGTACTGTCACATTCAGTCAATAAAATCACTTATGTCAATATATGAGATGACCGATGTGACATGCCATTGTATATGCATTACATTTGGAGGGAGAAATGAAAAATAACAAATACAATTGTAAAGTTGCTGTTTTATTCAATATTTACATGTAATTATACGTCAAATAAACCACTATGTTCCGCTTTGCGTCTATACATAATACTGGTATTCCCAGTGTCTAAAAATAGCACATAGCACAGTGGTTGGAATAAATATACAAACGGAAAATATAAACGAAACAATGTCAGTATACAATTATAAACACTATAAATTAACGCCTGAAGAATTCCATGATCCCGGTTTGTTTGTTATTAGCACATCTTCTGTCAAAGTTAAATTTAAGTAAACGTTTGTTCATGACACATAACGCATTTGAATTTTGTTCAAATCACTTAATTAGCGTGGACATCATAACGCCCGTAATTCACGCCGCTATTGTTTGCGATTCGTGATTTAATGTCATCCCGCGTCAAGGGAAACTACTCAACGCGACCGCCCGCAATGGTGGAATTCGCACCTCGTTAGACAAACAACTGATCACAGACTTACCTGTTCGAGTTATTAGCGGTAATTACCACTGTTTGACCGTCCACGGGACTAATCCACAGGTTCGACTGTTCGAGTAATTCATAGTTCGAGTTTAAGGTGTTTTATTACATGAATTATATAGGAAATTTGCCGGGACTGTCGAACCAGTTTGAGTTTTCCATGGTGTTCGAGCCAGACCTGTTCTAGTTATCGAAGTTCTACTGTATTACCTCTTTGTCAATGTTACATACACGAGATTCAGCACATTTCTATCTCTCCGTAGTCAAAGGCATGTATATTCTGCAAACAACTGCAATTGTCCAAACCCTAGTGACTATGCCACGTTGTAGTTTTTCTAACAAAGCACAAAATCCAAAAGAAATCTTTTAAATGTCACCCTATTAGGCCAAATACTGAATTCTGGCCCATATAGTACCCCTTGACATACTTCGTAAGCCGGGGATACAATTAATGGCAATTTTAATGTGAATCATACCTATCACCCACACCTCCATATGGTAACACAAGTTTGGATATGTTTAAAACATCAATCTGGTTGCGAGATTCAAGCATAAATGAACTTGTGGCTAACTTGACACAGGCGCAGATCTAGGAATTTTAGTAAGTAAGGGTGGGTCCTAATAGCGAGAGCATAATATAATTGTATCATAAAAATATTTACTTTTCACCTCCGCTGAAGTTTGCGGAGCAACAATATCAGTACTAAACATCACACATATACAATTTGGTTTTACCTTGTAATGTATGCCGACTGCAAATTGCAGGTGACATTTCCAGAAATACCAGACTATTTAACTTTGCTAGTTTTTTGTAAAAGAAATTGCTGGGGTCACAGGGTTCAAGCTAGGTCCACAATGCGCATCTATATTTTGTCTGGAGGGAGAAGTCAATTCTCCCTCCAGACAAAATATAGATGCGCATTGTACACCAGTGCGCGCAATACACAGCAAAATACGGTAATGTGCATACATTCTGTATATTTAGTTAATACCAAACTGAAATATCATAACAATTGGGTTACGGTAGCATCGATGGGAAAAAGTTGCAAAAGGACGAAACTACGTAGGTACGAAATCGCCGAAATTGTCTGTGATATTTACAGACTTTTTCATGTTTTCTGACAATAGAGTTAGCCATATTTGGCTGAAATAAATAGTTAGTAATGTAATAAACAGTATTTGATTTAGGCCTCAAAGGATTTCATCAGAATGTATCAATTTTGTATGTAATTCCTTCACACTTTTCGGCGAAAAAGAAAGTTGCAATCATGGGCCTTCCACATTCGCTATGTAGGCCACGACTTGGTTCGGTAGGTGGCGCCTCGAGTGGGTACCCACAATTGTAGCTAACGATTGGATGCTATTTCGGAAATGGAATCCCAAATAGTGTCATAAGCTGACAAAGTTTGTAGAAAACTACGAAATTTGTTCGCCACCTGGCGACCCAGTTTATAATTTTTGCTAGTCCCGACCCAGAAACGACTCGCACCGGGAGCCTGTTAAAACACGTCTTTGCATGTGTTTGATTGTCTGGTGGAGAGTTTTGTTTGTTTGTTTGTTGGGGTTTAACGGCCTATCAACAGCTAAGGTCATTTAAGGCCGGGTCAATGGGTTTAGTACTAAATCCCATATATTACCTGTACAAGTACATGCACATGTTCAAGTACATGTACGAATGGGAGGAAAATCCCAAAATCAAAACTGAATATTTACAATAACAAAACTATATATTCAGCCCTGAAATCAGAATAATCCTGATCTGATGCCAGGTCCTCGCCACACCAGAATCACTTGGCCCCTCCCAAAAGCAGTAGTATCAGTAATAATCTCACTACTTTTATAATGGGCAATAACCCATTTCAAATCCCAGGTAACAAAAGAACCAAAGATAAAAACATACCTGAGGGCCAAACCAGGCAAAGCGCGATTCCTATAAGGAGGAACCCCTACCGTTAATTTACGCTGTCACATTCACCCGACCACCACCCACCTAGTGGAGAGTATTCTACCGGGTTCACTGATAGATCTATTGCCGACGTCTTTCGCGATAGTAACCTGTCAATCATGCCATTAAGGGCTGCCTTACTTACCAGCGAATAGCTGTATAAATAACTTCGCAATGTGAATAATACGTGTTTTGAACAGACAATTATAGAAGCCAGAAGCTAGGGGAATATTGAAACTATCGACCAGTGACTTTTATTGTCACAGCGGGTATGCGTGATTTTAGTGAATAGTGTAATGATGTAATGAAAATTTGGTCAAACAATCGGGTGTCGTGAAACTAATGGTATTGTAAACATTCTGGCAGGCCTGAAATTAGCTAGATTTAGGTCACTGGGTGGGAAATGGGGATAACCTGAACAAATTTGGTTCCAGCATTTTTTAGATTTTCCGATAGTTTCCGAGATTTTTTTCCCCGCTTGTCTGGACGCACAGGGCGAAGTCCGGTAAAACAAGGCAAGAACTTCGTCCCCAAACCTGAACCCTGGGTCAGGAGTGGGTCCGGACCTGTTGAACCTACCCCCTGGATCCGCGCAGATGACGAAGGTTTCGCGACCCTGTACGTTCGCGGCTAGAGGTTTCGCGACTCTACAGGTAGAGGTTTCGCTACCCTGGTGGGATTAGGCCTGCGTTATAAATAACACTGAATGTTCATAAAATAATATTTGTAGGATATTTATTAAATTGGTTTAATTGGATTTCTTTATGGAATATTTCTCACACTGGATACACGAGTCAGATCTTCCCTGAGAGCCCAGAAATCATTGTTTGTACATGCACATGTGGTGTTTCAGAACTACCACATGCCATCCCGTACACGCTAACCTGTAGAATGCACATGATATATGCATCACTTGTCAAAGATGTGCACAAATAAGCTAACATTGGTACACTTTTATTCATAGTCAACGTATTGAGAATAAGTTACATTCTCCTAACGTTGTGAATGCACACCAGGTGACTTGTTAATTGGGGTAATTAACATGGGGTAGCGAAACCTCTAGCCACGAAAACGTACGAGGTGCGAAAGTGTATGAGGTGCGAACACGTAGGTCGCGAAACCTCCGTAAATCATCCGCGCCTGGTGACAGGAGATATTATATTTGTGCCATATTGTAGGTACGTGACAAATCGATCGATAACTCCCTGTAGCGTCGGCCATTTTTTCTGTGTCGCAGGTGCGCGTTATGTGTGTGGGTGTGTCCTATACCGGCCGATACCATTGGATAACGCTTCTGTTTGTATCGGCGATTTTGATTAGTTGAAGTAGAGGGATTGTCTTCTGTCAGTGTCGTTTTCGATTTTTTTGTTTGCGCCAAGAATTTCCCCGAGTTGTGGCGAGTTCAATATTATTTTCTGAAGAAAACATCAAAATATTCGTCAAGGTAAGTACCATCCAACTAAAAATTGGTTTTAATCAATTAATCAATCATTTATATTGATGATGTGTAAGTTTCATGATTATTTATCAATGCGAAATATGTTTTTAACGACCCTGGTTTCGGCTACCCGATTGTTGTTTGACCCAATTTTGACGTTTTGACATTTATTAAAAAATCAACAAAAGTTCACGAATATGTGCGACATTTTCACGGTGAATATATCTATATATACTCAATAAATTACATTCAGGTATCTCCTAATATCATAATTAAACATTGTTTTGCATTATTTTTTTACTTTTGTAAAGAAATATTGACTTTATATGCTGAGTATATTTGATTAATATACGCGGTATCACGAAACACCCAAATACACACAAAATGACAAATACACCCAAATATAGACTATATGATTGTATAGTGATTATAATAGATAACTATCTAGTAGAAAGTGGCTGGTAATCCATTGAACTGTAGGTTCATAATTTAGCATGGAATACTCCAACCACCACTTTCTTTCTATCTTCATTTCCCCACTTTACACAGGCCTGGGAAAATGGTGTGGAAAAATATCAAATGTGGCTCCGCCCAAAGACGGTCATGGCCAATTTTGTTTTGGTTCAGACTCTGACATTTTGACGGGAGGTCCACTGACGACGCCACCAACCCACACACTGGCCCCTCACCCATCCACACACTGGCCTCCATTTTTCATTTTATTGTAACTTTTCAGATAGTCGCCCCGACCCCAATACAGCCATATTAATCATGTTAATCATTATATTTTATTTCTGATTTCAGATGGCACCTCCCAAAAAGAAAAGGTGTCCTCCGAAAACCAGTGAAGACAGGAATTTGTAAACAGTTCCTATTGGACAATTACCAACATCCTCCATGTACCAGCAATTTGGGTGAACTTCAACTTCAAAACGGCCACATACTGTACCTGTTTACTGTCCATGATCAAAGTGTTTCCCTGACAGTTTCCGATGTTGTGAAGAAGTATAGCACGTGTGTAACGGCTAACTATATCCCAAAATTATGTAAACAATTCATGAAATTCAAAAAGCCATCAGATCCGGTCGAATTCAGTCGGTTCAAGTCCTTGTTTGAGATAAGAACAGCTTCATATTCTGATAGTGAAGTGTCGTCAACTAATGGTCTTCTCGCCGACTTTTCAAGTGTTCTCCGTCATGATAGTGAGAGAGCACACCCTTCTAAAGCCTCCAGCCCACCACCGGACGTTCCACTGCTAGCGACAGACAGGTGTGAAAAGTGTGTTACTTTGAAACATCGCCTAAAATTTACTATGAAGAACCATGTTGAAGTGAGGAAAAGATACCTAAATACAATTAAAATTCTTAGACAAAAATTAAAGAAACAGCCATCAGTCAAGCGATTAAACCAGACAATTAAACGGACAGAGGCCCAATTTGAAAAAGCAAAGCAGAAATTGTCTAGTGAATCTGTTACACTTGAATTGAATCGTACGAGACAGACATTGCAAAAAATAAAAAAAAATAGACAAAGAAGTAAGCTTTATCATGCAAAGAAAAGTTCTTCTACATGTACGTGTACTGCTCCAGATATCAGTGATTTGGAAGATAAAATAAAGATTCAAAACTCGAGAATTTCAGAACTTGAAAACGATAAACTGGTGTTAGAAGAAAAAGACTCAAACGCACCTTTTAATAGTGATACAAGGATATTTAATGATACAACACGCATGTTTGTTTATGACTGTATAATAAACCAAGTTCCCACTAAAAATATTCCTACCCTCTTACAAAAATTCACTATCCGGTCCGGATTAACGATTGACAATGTTCCGCATCGCAACACTGTCGAAATGATGGCCCGTGAACTTGGTGCTATTGCTGACCTACAGGTTGCTGAAACACTGATGTCAAATAAAGACGTCACTATTGGATTTGATGCTACGACCCAGGAAGGCGTCCATATCAATGCAATCCACATCACTACACCCACTGAATGCCAAGTTATTTCTATTGATGAATTACCAGGTGGGACAGCCATCGATTACAAGTCATATATCTGTGAATCTAATGATAAAGTTTCGAACATTTATGCTGACATTCATGAGAAAGACTTCAATTTGTGTAGAGATCAGTTGATACAAAACGTCTCAAATACGATGACTGACCGTGTTGCAGTAAATCATGCTGCTATAAAATTAGTGTGTGATGTTTGGGGAAAGTCACTTAATGAACTGAACTGCCACCTACACCCCCTTGACACAATCGCGACAGCTACAAAATCAGCAATGAAAAAACATGAAACTGAACGAGGAAAATTGTTTGGAAAAGATTGTTTAGTAGGGAACCTTGTACTTCAAATCAATAAATTCAGATACAAGGATGGCAAGGGCGATCCCAAAGGTTTCACAACATTCCTTAGAGACGAAGGGTTGCCACAGGGAATTCTCCCTAGTTACCGTGGTAACCGGCTACACATACTATTTCATATATGTGGCAAACTAATTGAACATTATAAAACATTTCTTAAATTTTTCCACAATTGTACAGTTACTTGTGGTGGCCTCCAGCAGGCAATCTGTACAGACTTCGAGAATCCGGAAGCAAAACTTCAACTGCAAGTGCTCATTGGTAAATTGTTAACTGGGCCGTGGATGTCGAAATTCTATACATCGCATGCCAATCAAGCGCAGCACATTGAAGGTATTGCAATTGTCAAGAATGTGATCGTCGTTATCAAAGAGTATGCCGACACACCACTGAGTGTACTTTCCACCAAAACAGACTGCTTTGGCGGTGCTCTTGCAACACCAATATCCAAGAAACCAGATCTAACATTGAAAAGTCTCCAGCTTACACCAAGTGATGAGGGCATTTTCTGTGGTATTATGAGAAGTAGTTTGTTAGCCATAGTTACTGTTCTTGAAAGACAATATGGTCGTTATTTTTCAATGGATGTTACAGACAAACTAAGGAACGAAACTTTGTCTGCCAGGTGCCACAATATCGATGCCGAGGAGATCATGGGCATATTTTCTGCAGCAAAAATGTGAACCCCAAATGCAACACTATGTTATCTGTCGTCAAAGATGCGCGCTCAAAAGAACAAGGTAACCGACTACCTAGATTTATTAGATAAAACTAAACAGGAGAAGGTTATTTGGATGGCGATCAGGGTAGGCAGGAAACAAAGAACCAGAAATAGGAAAGATGTAAATGAAATGAAAATTGAAATGTCCCGCCGGCAAGCATTGAAACTTGAAAAAAAAACAGCTGCGGAAAGGAAAGCAATCGAGAAAAAAATACGACAGCCTGGATTGGACATCTGCCGAGATTTTCCAGATTTAGAATCAAACACACAACAAGACCTTGGTCATATCCTGAAGGCCAAGTTAGTCGGACGTGACATCATCCATGTATGGTATGACCGGGACTCCAAAGAGAAAACATCATACTATGGCAGAATTGAAAAGTGGAAGAAAAAGGCACATGGGACTTATGTCATCGGTTATTGGGGTGATAATGAGACGCATGATGATTCTATTGATTACGAACTCTCTGTTTACGAGCTTGCTGCCGATTTTCTGGCTGCTGATTTCCTAAAATACAAGTGAAAAACCCAAAGGCGACCCAAGAGCCTCCAGGTATGGTGTACTATGTGTAAACCCAGATCAATCTGCACATTTATGCAGTCTGATGAGGGTTTCCGGTGTTCGCCATTGAGACAATTCTAAAGCACTCCCAACTTGCCATTTTTGGTGAAGAAATAAAAAAAACAATACATTTACCCCGACAATTTTGTTTTGTCAAATTATGCACCTTGAATGGAGCCGAGTAACCGTTGATTTTTGTAAAAGGTGAGTGGGAATTGGGTATGCTAAGTAATTGTACTGGTGTGGAAAACACATACTGTAGCATCAGATCAGGATATTGTAAATTTAAAGCTGAAATTCAGACTAAATTTGCAATTTTACATGCATTTACTACCCACAAAATACCGCATTAACATCTGATGTACTGGATCTACCCAGTTACTCGTCTTAATGACCCACCTTGCTATTACACAGATGTTAAGCCAAAATAAATGGGAAATTCTGAGTCGGAAAGGGGGAGGTAATCGATGATGGAGGGTCGGATCAAAAATGGGAATTCACTTTGCGCATGTGCACATGATAACGAAGCTACATAGCCAATATGAGGCGCGTAGGTATGAAGGTGAAAAAGTTTTTCGAGTTACAAGGAAAAAATGGGAAATTCTGAGTCCGAAAGGGGGAGATAATCCATGATGGAGGGTCGGATGAAAAATCCGAATTCACTTTGCGCATCTGCACATGATAACGAAGCTACATACCAAATATCAGGCGCGTAGGTATGAAGGTGAAAAAGTTTTTCGAGTTACAAGGAAAAAATGGGAAATTCTGAGTCCGAAAGGGGAGATAATCCATGATGGAGGGTCGGATGAAAAATCCGAATTCACTTTGCGCATCTGCACATGATAACGAAGCTACATACCAAATATCAGGCGCATAGGTATGAAGGTGAAAAGGTTTTTCGAGTTACAAGGAAAAAATGGGAAATTCTGAGTCCGAAAGGGGGAGATAATCCATGATGGAGGGTCGGATGAAAAATCCGAATTCACTTTGCGCATCTGCACATGACAACGAAGCTACATACCAAATATCAGACGCGTAGGTATGAAGGTGAAAAAGTTTTTCGAGTTACAAGAAACGTGACGGACGTACGGACGGACACCCGTGACGAAAACAATATACCCATTTTTTTCCCCTAAAAATGTGGGTATAATAACATCGGAAAGTATACATAATATAGCTTACGAAGTTACTGCATTTCAAAATTGTGTTGTCGTTAGGAAGACTAAAGTTGCTTTTATCACAACGCTGAAGAGTCCCCCGAGAGAGTAGAAATGCCTTAAGTGCGCATTGGAATATTTTATAGGAAAAAAAATATAAAAAAATTGCAACGAAATGGAGTTTCATTATTCCGTATTTATTTTAACACCTTTCTCTCTCTCACACCCATGTCTCTGTCTGTCTCTCTATCTCTTTCACTCTCTCCCACATTCATCTCTCTCTCTCTCTCTCTCTCTCTCTCCTCTCTCTGTCTCTCTGTGTGACTCTCTCTGTCTGTGTGACTCTCTGTCTGTCTCTCTCTCTATCTTTCTGTCATTCTCTCTCTCTATCTTTATGTCTGTATGTCTGTCTGTCTGTCTGTATGTATGTCTCTCTCTATCTCGCTCTCTGTCTTTCTATGTCTCTCTGTGTGTCTCTTTCTCTATCATTACCTAGAAACCACAATATATCTCTCCCCCACACCCCCACCCACCTTCTCTCAACATCATTAGATGGAAACCATAATATTTCTCTCTCTATCTTTCAACATCGTTAGATAGAAGCACACTATATCTCTCTCAATAGCATTGGATAGAAAGCGCACATGTTGTGATTTTGTTTACAAGACAAAATCAAGCGATCCATGATACTCGGTGGACATGACTAACAGAAACAAGTATGCATTGTAACTGCTGTTTTATTGCGCCTGCTCGGTTGTGTCACGGCCTGTGCTGTATTCACAGTACATGACACAAGTACCTCTTACCAACAGCTTAAGTGAAGCTGTATGTAAAAAGGACAAAACTAATACGAACAAGAGGGCCATGATGGCCCTAATTCGCTCACCTGACTCCATGAACACTAGAGGAGAATGCGACATTGAGTTCATGTGTTTTAAAACAATTGTGCTATTTTTAGATGGCGGTCATCTTGGATTAAGCGATGACTCTCATTTTACCAAATATGAAAATGTTTCACCCAAAGATCTTAACTTCCTATGAAGTTTGGCCAGCATCGGCCATGTGGTTCCTGAGAAAAAGACGTTCAAAATCTTGAACAAATGGACCTTTTGGTGGCCATCATGGATGACATAATCATCCGATTCCGACAAATATTGCACCAGAGCAATTGCCTCATCTATACCTTCAATTTGATATATGACATGAGCATATTCGGTCAAAAATAAAATTTGATCCCAATTTGACCCTACCGGCCACGCCCATTTTTGACCCCGGGGTCACCATTTTCACAACTTTGAAAGAGCATTGAAAATCGATCATTCCTACGAAGTTTAGTAAAAATCCGGCTAGCGGTTCATGAGAAGATTTTTTAAGAATTTATGCTATTTTTAAACGGCGGCCAACTTGTATTAGCGATGACCTCCATTTTAACAAATCTGAAAAGGCTTCACACATGGACCATAACTTTTAAGTTTGGCTACCATGGGCCAAGCAGTTCATGTGAAGAAGAATTTTGAAATCTCTAATAAAAGAACGACCTTTTGACATTTTGGCAGCCATCTTGGATAACATAACAATCCGATTTTGACAAAAAATGTACCAGAGTGATCGCCTCATTGATACCTTCAATTTGATATATAACATGACCATATTTCGTCAAAAATAAAATTTGACCCCACGGGCCACGCCCATTTTTGACCCCGGGGTCACCATTTTAAGAACTTTGAAAGAGCATTGTACATTGATCATTCCTACCAAGTTTCATCGAAATCCGGCCAGCGGTTCATGAGAAGATTTTTTAAGAATTTATGCTATTTTTAGACGGCAGCCATCTTGGATTATCGATGACCTCCATTTTAACAAATCTGAAAAGGCTTCACCCATGGACCATAACTTTTAAATTTGGCTACCATGGGCCAAGCGGTTCATGTGAAGAAGAATTTTGAAATCTCTAATGAAAGAATGACCTCTTGACATTTAGGCGGCCATCTTGGATAACATAACAATCCGATTTCGACAAAAAATGAACCAGAGTGATCGCCTCATTGATACCTTCGATTTGATATATAACATGACCATATTCGGTCAAAAATAAAATTTGACCCCACGGGCCACGGTATTTAGCCGGTACCCATTTACATCTGGGTGGGCTGAAGCAGTGTGGATAAAGTTTCTTGCTCAAGGACACAACGCACGCGAGGCTCGACCCCACGATCGTAAGATCAGCAGACCGACGCCTCAGACCGCTCGACCACGCGCCCACTATGCCTAGGCTATTAATGTACTATATATGAAACGGAAATATCTAAATTGTATCACTGGTTCAAATGAGAGAAGTGCGACAATGACACAGGGTTGGCAATTTCCCGGGAAATAAGAGTATTTCCCAGGACGGCGGGAAATACCGGGAAATACTGGGAAATGCCGGGAAATATGAATCTTGGTGGTCTTTTTCATTCCAAAATGTCAAGATGAGTCTCTATACTCCCCTATATCTACTATGGTTTATATCTGTGTAGACTGATAAGCCTATAGGTAAAACATTCTGCAATAAAAAAAGAAATACGTTTATTTAGAGAAAAAAAACATCATTATTTTCTAGACAATTTTCTTCCCTATATACAAGTCTATGTAGTATTTGCCAACTGTCTATTTTATTGTATATGAGAACACCCCTCATTACTATAGTAACCTGCCACTAATAAAAGCTGCTTTTGGAATTTTGAGAAAATCCCTGTTGATAACAGGGATAATCCATGTACAGTGTAAGTGTAATTGTTTTACAACTTGACCATATACAGACCACCTGGGTTCTTATTATACAGTACAACACAAAAGGTGTGAGAGAAGGCTGACAATTAACAGTCTGTTGTCATAGTCTGATATGGTTTATTAAAGTATATTAAAGTCTCATCAATGTACATGCAAATAAGTAGACATTAGTAGGCTTTTGGCTAATTGTAACGATTTTAGGTACTGTATCTCATACGTACCATCGTGGCCCATAGTTTTCACGTTAAATAAGTGTCATAATAATAATGCAAATAAGTAATACAAATGCAAAGCATAAAACAACAGTACATTGTCAGTCATATAAGACTTGTAAGAGACTATGTGTATGCACATCATGCATGCTAAGATCATTTATTCTCATTTCTTGATACTGAACATTAGTGTGGGAGAAAGTTGACAATTAACAGCCTGTTGTATAAACATAGTCTGATCATGATGACGTTATCCTTGTGAATTGTATTTAGCAGACACTCAGATGCTTCCTATAAAATGAAAAAGTAATTTACAAAAAAATAATACATGTACAACCAAAATATAAATGTCATGGTTGCCAAATATTCCACCTGATGAGTACCCCTAGTTGGGAATGAAACAGATCTATACATTGTAATTAACCCCTATATCTAATTATTAAGTTGTTGATTGTTTAATTAACTATTACTGAGCTTAAAACTTAATTTAAATAACTTTAATTATCAAATAATAACATCAAAATTCATATTTCCCGGTATTTCCCGGTATTTCCCACTTTGGGGAGTATTTCCCGGGACGGGAAATACCGGTATTTCCCGCCGGGAATTCCCGCCCCCGGTATTTCCCGGCCAACCCTGCAATGACACCATTTAATTATAATAGAGAAGTTGTAACACTGTGGTAGTTGCGGGAAGTAGTTCTGCAATACTACAATATACTACGGTACCGTTTATCATGCTTATACAGTACACTCAGAGTGCTTTGTCCCTTTTCCACTCTCTCACGGTGGGAGGAATTTTCTCAGAGTGGGAAAATCACGGTGGGAGTTATGTGCCTCCCACGGTGACCATATATTTTACCTGTATTACCACCGCAGACGGAGACCAAGCTGGACGAACTTCCAATAGCCATAAAACGGCCACGGTGTTCCCCCGTTATACGACCCCGCGTTCCACCGGGACGCCAGACTGGCTTACCTGTAGTCATAGCGTAGTACCCAAACATTTACACTTATTCTGACTTACGTTTGTGTTTTTTTTTATAAATATATACATTTTTTCTTTCAAACAAACATATTTCTTAACAAGAACAAAACATGAGAATCGTCTCCTAAACACATGAGAATCATCTCGCACTTTGGCATCGCTAAATCGCCTTCCGCTGAAACTTTTGTAAATACAGGGTTTGCTCATGGTGTGTAAAACGAATACGTCTTGAAATTTCGCTTTGCGCATGCATGCAAAACGCAATTCCAACGCGAGGCGAGAGCGCGAAAACGCACGACTGAATATAATATAATGTCCCATTTTCACCTCGCGATCTCACTTTGCGTTTTCGCGATCTGGCGCATGGATCAACATCGCGAAAACGCGAGAATCGCGAGAATGTAACTGGCCCTAACAGGACACTGTAGTATCATAATCGCCTTAGGAAACGATAATCATGTGCTGTAAAACATTATTTTAATTAAGAAATAGAAGAAATGTGGATATTGGGGAATATGTCAAAGATACATATGAAAGGGTTTTCACGATCTCGTGTAGAGGTCGAGATCGAGTAAATGCAAGTTACACGACACTAACAGAACACCATTATAATTCTCGATGTTTTAGGAGGCAATTCTCATGTTTTGTCCAAAAAATAATATTATTTTTTCTAATAAAACGTATTTTGGCAGCATATGAGAATCATCTCCTAAAACGATTTACGTGTCCTGTTAGGGACATGTTACGATCTACTGATGGTGAACACGTGTTGGTCTTCGCTAGTCACATATGCAATAAGCCCGGTTTTGTCCGATCACGTCATACATCATCATATGCACGTGCGGTGACCTACTGGGACGTGTGTCGGTGTTGGAAAGTGAGACATCAAAGGTTACAAAATGACATCTAAATGTTAAGTTGTGTCGAAAACAAGTATTGGTCGGAGAGAAGGTGTAGAATCTCAAAAAAAGGTAACAAAATCTTTATTTACTCAATAAATATGTACTGGCAGCACATCAGAATCGTCTCATGTTTTGCCAAACCATGTTTTTATTGTCAGAAATATTGATGTTTGTCCACATTTGTTCCATTTCTTAATAAAAACATGTTTTGGCAGCACATGAGAATCGTCTCCTAAGACGATTTGTACATATGTTACAATTTCGCGAAACGAAAATGAAACATATTCTCAACAAAACATGTTTCGCGTTTTCGCGATCTTGCGCATAGGCCGAGATCGCGAAAACGCGAAGCGTGATGGATCGCGAAACGAAAATTTAACATATTCACAACAAAATATGTTTTGACAGTACTGTGCATATGATGAGAATCGTCTCCTTTCGCGATCTTGCGCGTAGATCGAGAAAACGGGAAGCGTGATCGCGAGAGCTGAAACGAAAATGTAACGTATTCTTAACAAAACATGTTTTGACAGTGTATCCTACACGTCATTGTGAGAAGTGCATTATGTCTCGCTTTCCGCAGACGGGCTTGACAATAATGCTAATATTCGTACAAAATATAAATGGTTTTGTCATGGGAGACTATTCTCATGTGTTGCCAAAACATGTGTTATTATTAAGAAATAAATAATTTTTTTGAAGAAAAAAAACCCATTAGTATCGTCTAATGAGACGATTCTCATGTGTCGACAAACCTATTTTATTAAGAAATCAACAAATGTGAAAAGAAAACATGAATACATTTGTATTTCTTTACAAATAATCGACTTAGGAGACGATTCTCATGTGCTGCCAAATCTTGATTTATCAAGAAATCAAACAAATGTGAAAATGCACTATGTCAAGCTAATGCGTAATTATCAATTTATCAGCGATGCGATGGACGTGAGCAACTACATAGCGTTGTTTTGATATGTTTGTTTCTGCCGAATTCTAAATGTCGGTCACCAGGTCACACTTTGCACGTGAAACTGGATTACCAACAGATGATTGTAAACACCATCAGGTGTGCAGCTAGACAGAAAATGATATGTCGCAAATGTGCTAGTTTGGGATAGGTGGGCACGGCGGCATATTTCTTTATGCGCTGTTTGAAAACGGAACTCATCGCATTCACAAAAACGCGCGATCACGAGGCGAAAACGCGATATTGAATACAATAGAATATATATCATGTTTTCGCCTCGCGATTTTGCAGTCTCGCGTTTTCGCGATTTTGTGTATAGGTCGACGATGCGATACAGCAACCAATAACACGTATCGAAATATGTTTTCTTTTCAATAAACATGTATTGGCAGTACATTAGAATCGTCTCCTAAGACATTTATTATGTTTTTGTTGTCGAGAACTACTGATGTTTGTCCGCATTTGTTCTATTTCTTAATACAAACATGTTTTGGCTGCACATAAGAATCGTCTCCTAAAACAATGTGTACGTGTTCTGTTAGGGACATGTGACAACCTCGTGTGTTGGCGATTTCTCGCATAGGTTGCGATCGTGAAGCGTGATCGCGAGATTTCGAGTGCACAACTTATTCCACCCGGCTACATACGGACATGCCGCAACCTGTCGACTGTCAACTGATGAACATTGGACATGTCGCTATTGTGTGTTATTATGAGTTGGCTGACGGACACGAGTTGGTTGAAGGCCGAGAAACGGAAGTCGTCGGTCATAAAATCAACGAAAACTAACGGGACCCATACGATTTCTAATTACCTCTAAGGTAATCATCGCAATTTCCATTTACCGATCTATTGGAAATGAATACTTATGACCGTATTTAAATTTCGATTGGAAAAATATAATATATATATATATAAACGTGACGTCGGCAATGTAATACATGTGTATAGGCCGATGTTACAATACAGAAGATATGTTCCTTTACTTCCATACACATTTTTGGAGATATTACGCCGATTCGCGTGACGATATGTGACCTTAAAGAAATTGCAGCAAAGTGTATGAAATTCCGCGAGGCCAAACAACTCGGCAAATAAAAAAATATGCTGGTTGGGTTTCGCGGTGCCTGTACTGTAGGAGACGATTTTCAAAGTTTTGTCAGCCATATATGCACTCCTCTCTGACCACATTACCTGTATGCTGGCACGGTGATGCGCCGTGGGCTAATACGGTGGGTCACGGGGGAACGCGGTGTGCAGCAGATTCGGTCTTTAAAATATTCCCACGGTGGTGATTTTTGCCTCTCCACCGTGACCGACACGGTGGGAGGAATGTTTATGCCCACTCTCCATCCGATCACGGGGTCAAGTGGGAAAAGGGACAAAGCACTCTGAGTGTACTGTAGCATACTAACATCATGGTAAAGCTATCAATTGGTAAATTTAGTTTCATATACTAACGTCGCCCGTCATAGGTAGTGCCTATTTCATATTATTTGTCTTAGAACCATGATCCATATATCATTTTAAAGGTGTTTTTAAGCCCTTTCCAACCATTGTAATTTCATTGTAATATAATGCATTTTCATTTTTTTGTCACGTACCTACATATTGCGCTAACAGTGTTATTTTTGCTACAAACATGAGAACATATCTATATACATATATCCGATGCAAACGCGAATAAGGGCGAAATGGCCCGGGTGCGAACAGGATTAAGAGCGAAATGACCCATGATCGTAACTACTATGAGCGCGAAAACTAATGACACAAAAATGGTTATGGTATTTCCATCCGAAATAACATCACTTTCAAAATTAATGATTACGGGAGGCAAAGTATATAACATATAGTTAATGATTACTTCGGAATAAAATTCCTGAAACGCTTCATCCGCTGCAGGGGGTTCATCTCCTTCCGTTTCTTTCGAGGCAGCGGCTGTTTGTTCCGCCATTTCCGGAAATATACCAACTATTGTTTTCAATTGGAAGAACACAGAAATTCTATGTTATCAAAAGTAACTCCCCTAAAATGAAACGGATTATTTTCTCAGAAAAGAAATGTGAATTGCTACATGTATTCCTCTTTGGATGTATCTTCGGGGCCCTAGTACATACCTTTTACAGTGAGCGGAGTATAAATTGACATCAGCAAACATTATGAATACAAATGAAACCTGTAACACCATGCAAATAATGTGCAACAACAAAAAACACCGGTGATATATGAGACACTTATCTCGGGAGACAGTGAACAGTGTGTACACCAAACGCCATATCTGAGGGCGTTTCACTCTCCATCCTATTTACAAAGTTTTTGTTGAAAACGCAGTTGACTTCAGTGCTCTTTGTGTGAATCTGCGGTTACCAACGCCACTGATTATGTTCTATTGGTTTGCAAACTAATCATTTTTATTTGTATTGGATTCGCTGTATTATTGTTTTTCGGCTTACTGCGCCTATATACGTACGTTTGTGGCTGTGACTGGAAAAAATGGCTTGTGGGATTTGTGTCCAGTGTAGCTCCTAATCAAATAGCACACTCGGTCATGTAGCATGATGTTTGCCTCCTGTGAAATTTATCAACCTGGAAAACTTCATTTCAATGATGTTGTTTACTGTATTTCTAATGCGCGTGTCTTAGTTACATACTTGTCACGGAGGCCATGGTGGCAATGTAAACATACGCAACTATTTATGACGCTATGCAAACTGGTTGTATGCCTAATCAACTGACAGGTAGTTTTGCCCACAAACATTTCCGAATCGGCCTACTAATGTCACGTTTACTTGTACCGTTTTCATCGCATGTGTTTTTTTTTCCTGAAGTTTATTGACGTCCGTATTTTATTATTCATTCGTTGCATTAATTATGTGTGTTACGTATCGCCTATTCTATACACATATCGTATGGAACTTGTTGTCGCTTTTTCTTTACACATATTGCATGGAACTTGTTGACGCTTATTCTATACACATATTGCATGTAACTTGTTGTCGCTTTTTCTATACACATATCGTATGGAATTTAAATTGTTGTCGCTTTTTCATTACACATATTGCATGGAGTTTGTTGTCGCATTTTCTATGCACATATTGCATGGAACTTGTTGTCGCTTTTTCTTTACACATATTGCATGGAGCTTGTTGTCGCTTATTCTATACACATATTGCATGGAGCTTCTTGTCGCTTTTTCTATACACATATCGTATGGAACTTGTTGTCGCTTTTTCTTTACACATATTGCATGGAGTTTGTTGTCGCTTTTTCTATACACATATCGTATGGAACTTGTTGACGCTTATTCTATACACATGTATCCTGGAACTTGTTGACGCTTATTCTGTACACATATTGCATGGAGCTTGTTAACGCTTATTCTGTAAACATATTGCATGGAGCTTGTTTTCGCTTTCAATCGAGTTTCTGACGCATTTTCTATCTAACACAATATTGATATTACAATTGTTATCTTTATTATTGTAAAAGTTGTTATAAAATACATAAAATAATGTTCTTGTCACTTCTTGTCACTTCTTGACGATTCTTGTCGCTTTTTAGTGAGACCCTTTTGCGTGTGTTTATTTTATGGGGGGGGGGGGGGGGGGGGCGTTCAATGCTAGTCACAGGATACACCTTGATGTCTGTTGAACACTGTGATTACCGTTGCACGTTTACCTGCTTTATATGGGCTTAAATACACGTAGTTATATTCAGTATAACTGGAATTTTCGCTGTCCTTTTGTATTTTATGGAGTGGCATATGTTTGAGGTCAGGGATAAGGGTTTCCACTTCCGCTGTACCGATTATTCCTAGTAGGGGTGGGACGATTAACTATTTTAATATATTTTAGTTGCCATTCTATACAATCTTCGCATGAATCGATGTCTATCTGGGACCAGAAATATGCGGCATTTCTGATCTCGATTTCTAAAAATATGCAACTCTTAGACAGAAAAACCAACGACTCTATAAGCAGTGTCAATCATATCCATTGACGTATGCATAAGACTCTTCGTTCAGCCGTTCTGATGAACCTGAGTAGAGGTGAATAACGCATAGCCGGAATGGCAACATCGTTGTAATATCTCTAATTATATCGATAAACCTTCAGAAAGATAGAGAAATAAAACTACCATGAAGAGAAAAAAAAGTTCACTCAATACATTTTGTTAGAGGCCTCTAATGATAGGCATTAGTTTTGCTTTTCATGGCACTTTTTATTTTTGTTTATTTCATGAAATGCAAATTTCTTTACCTTAAGTCTGTCTTAGAGAGATAAACGCAACATGTTTGCTATCAACAGTTGAGTCACGACTGACATTTCTCGTGTGTATCTATAGTAGTTCTATATAGTGATTGCTCATAGCGACACAGCTATACAAGTACGGCACTTAAGTGATACCTGTTGGCAACCACCGTAGCTCGAGAGGCATGAGTCTGGGGTAAGACTTTTATTTTTTTATCCTTCTATCAAGCTCTTCTAAGCGCCATATGACGCACCCATAGCATGTTTTAACTAGCACTACCCGACGCGTTTTGATAGTCTATGCGTTCGTGTAAAAGAATCACCCGTGCACGATTGATCACAGGAACATATACATGCTCCAAACAAACAAAAATACATTTAGACACTACCAGATAGACTCTACTTGGCCGCTGTGCCGCCTTGAACCAGAAGATATAATAAACATAATAACTATATAGATGTCCTGAATACCATAACATAAGAAAACCATACCTTCACTATATAAATAAGGAACTGATAATACTACTAGGACAATATGTGTGGAGCTCGGAGTGCAACAACAGGACCAAATTAACTCAATTCATCCTGGACAGCAATCACCTATACCCAATTTACAAGAAAGGTGAGAGAATCAAACTCAGCAAACTACATGCCAATTTCACTCACATGTATATTATACAAAACTCTTGAACATAGTGTTGCTTCCTCCATAACAAAACACCTTAACAAAGAAAACTTACTACATGACATGCAACATGGATTCCGAGAAAAGCGCTCACGTGAAAGACTCAATTGTTTATGCTTGTGGAAGACTTTAATTCTAAAATCTGTATATAGCAAAAAAAATACACAACAAATCGACCTGGTCCATTTATACTTTAGTAAAGCATTTGACGAAGTTAGCCATGACAAATTATTATATAAACTTCACTTATATGGAATCAGGGGAAATAAACATAAATGGATCAAATCATTCCTTGACAACCGCAAGCAGTCAGTAGTTGTAAATGGGGCGTCATCAGACCCAATCCCGGTGTCATCTGGTGTATCACAGGGCTCTGTTCTCGGACCCATACTCTACATCTACTATACTTAATCTACATCAATGACCTACATGAACATGTAAAATCCACTGTCCGACTATTTGCAGACGACACCGCAATTTACCTCGATCACTTTAGACACCCTACGTCAATCTACAAACCACCTAGATAAACTACAAACTTGGGAAAGCAATTGGGATATGGAATTTAATCCATTCAAATGTCAAGTTCTCCACATTACAAAACTCAGGCACCATATTCCCACCACATACAATCTACATAACACTGTACTCGAATCAGTCTCCTCTGCAAAATAAATTGGGGTAGAAATTTCCTCAGATATGTCCTGGAACAATCACATCACCCGCATCAGGAAAAAAGTAATTAGGATTTCTCAAACGCAACATAAAACTTCACTCTAAAATCAACAGCCTATAAGACCCTTGTCCGACCCCAGCTCGAATACTGTTCCTCCCTTACCCTCTTCAATATCGCTCACCAACTGCCACGAAAGACTATTACATTTTCCTTCTTTTCTTTTAAAAGTATGGAACTCCCTCCCAATAGGGGTTCCAACATTATCCTCAATAGAACAGTTCAACCTGACTATCTGCCAGATTGACCACTATCCCTCACCCTAGGTTCTCAGCTCTGTTTTTACTGTTATCTAATTAACACTCTACTTTGCATACTTCGTGTCTTTTACTGCAACTTTTACTCTACTAACCCCCTTGTCAGATTGACGCATGTCTGTCTAAGTCCCCCACATGGGGTTTGACAGTATAGGAAGATAGAAGATATATATATACCAACACAACGAAAATCTGAACGTTACACGACTAAATCGTCTATCAACTGAATTGTGTGATAAAATACATCTACAATGGATTAATGCACTTAACGTGAGGGCTGTCAGTATCTTATTTTAATATAATCTCATAATTTCTGAGTGTTTACAAAGTGATTAAGAAGTTTTCAACACAATCAGCATGCTTGTACATACTACTATAATAACGATAAACTACGAGGATTACAACCTCGGTGCACCTGTGGAGAGGTGGCTAAATACAGAGAGAGACATGAAGAGAGACATGAAGTATAAAGGAAACAGACAACCAATTGATTTCCCATAGACCCACATTCACACAAACACGACAATCGCAAACTACCTGCGACAAAATCAATTGTGTTACTTCCAATCCTGGAGTCAGTGACCTAAGCCGGTTCTAGATCCATGCCAAACACGGGGTCATGCGGGTTGATTTCCATGAGTTATTTCCCCTTTTTTGACGGAACCGTCTACTTTCACTTTCGAAATCTCCATCTCACCCCCACATCAAGTCGCATACAGAACAATTTAACCTGCATGTGTAGAGCATGCAAATAATATAATAAAATGTTTGGCACATACACACCTTTTTCCTGTAGCATCTATTTTATTTATCTCTCTGTCATAATAATAACAATCAATGCCGTTGTCCTGAGAATTTACTCCTTGTAGCAGGACTGGTTTACCGTCTATATTATTCATAAGTTGACTGTGTCCTATACGTACACACGCACGTACCCAAAACAAAAAGGGTAAACACGTAGCGTGGCAGAGAAACATCCCATGACAAAATGTAGTATGACTATATTTATACAATGAAACACTATGTAGATAAATTAGAGTATTTCACCGTCACCTGTGTCTATGATATGTATGCGCTGATGGCCGTCTCACTTTTATTATAAAACATAAATTTGTATTTTTGATGCAACCAACTACTTGGATGATAATTTTGACAACTGCGGAGATTTGCCATAACTAATACATAAACATACAGACGTCATGTAGCAAAACATTCATGCAATAAATTTACCTATCATTTTATTGTCATATTTTACTTTTATACATGTTCGTCTATCGAATTTAAGCAGATATTTGACATCAACATTTATGCTTGACATTTGACATTTCCAGCCTTCCAATTCCAGCCTTGGCACCAATCGACTCTGGTCTGTGAACATGCAGACATGCTCATTTGACACTGACAGTCTTTGCTGCTAATTGTGCTTGCTAACCCAAGTTATAATAACGTGAGAAAATGGATGCCAGCCACAGGACATTGCGGCGTACCTTTCAAAGGCAAATAAATGTAAGCAAACAAACCTCCGAGTGCATCCGATTTGACAGGCATCTATTTTGATGCATCTGAGATTTAAACACCATTTTCGCTCCTTATCAATATTCTGGCATATTTACATTTCTACGCAATGTCAGAAGGTCGGGATACTTAATTTGTGGCTGTGACTTCATGGAGAAATGGGGCTTCTGGCATTTATGGTCCAGTTCCTGATCTTATTTTGCATTCCAGCAGTCTGACAGGGCCGCATGATTCACCCAAATCCTCCCCAAATCCTCATTTTCCCTCAAAATCCTCCCCAAATCCTCATGTAATGAATACGTTATCCAATTAATATGTCTCAAAACCTTTTAATATCGTTCTTAAGAAGTTATTGAACCTGATTTGAATACGTTTTTATCGTAAAAAGAGTCTTATTTCGATGTTTTAATTTAACTAGCAGCCAAGGGAGATCATCCAAAATAAATTATGAGATAAATGCAAGGGAGATAAATGTTGTTTGACCCATTTTGGTGAATTGAAACATGCAAGTTATTTACCATTCCAAATGTTAATAATATCGTCGAACTGCCAGAAATCGGTCACTGCCTGTTTCCGGTCGGCCACGGAGATTTGAAAAAAATTGCTTACTTTTTACGACAACACTGGTTGCGCGCGCACCACATTGTTTACGCTGACTACCGAGCTGTCAAAGTTGTTTGCTGCGTGAAAATGGAGATTAGAAAGGTAATAACTGTTATAAAATCATGCCAAGTCCTAATTTAATGCATTTTCACTATGACCAAAAGTTCCCATTCATAAAATACCAAAAAAATCCTCAAAATAACAAGTTTATCAAATTTTTCATTCACCGTCTGCTAAAATGGATATTTTCCAGGGCCCACGCACTTGCCAAGCGGTGTCAATGTACAGGTGTTGGCCAAAAGTGAGAGACAATTTATGCAGTTGAGTTATCAAATTATTTGTTTTCACCTATGATTTAGGCATATGTGTGAATGAGATATGCTTTTATGCATAGGTAAGAAGGTGCATCATGTACTTAGTACACTTAATTGTGTCTTTCAGTGCAATGTGGCTGCCAGGCTGCCGTACAGATCATCCTATGATCCTGAAGATTATCCAGGGCCTACATAGCCGTAAGAGACTTCCATGCCAATACGGAAAGCAGCACTGTCATTCGGTGTACCATATTCTACTGTATTTGACAGGGTTAATGGGAAAATCAGTGTTGATGTTGTGAAGTCAGGCCCGCCGCCGATATTCTCGCTGGAACAAGAAGCTCTATTATCCAGTCATGTAACAAAGTTGGCCGAAGTGGGTTATGGTTACAGCAGACAGGAAACCATGAACTTGGCGTCTGTTTATGTAGTGTTTTTAGGTTTACGGGACAAGGAGCACCCACTTACAGATAAGTGGCTGTATAACTTTCTTCAGCGCTGGCCTGACTTCAAAGTGAAAAAGCCCCGTAGTTTAGAGATTGCGCCTGCCAAAAGTGCAACCCGTATGGCTGTTGATAGTTACTTCACAGAATTGGAGAAAACTATGGTGAAGCATAATCTCAAAGATAAGCCCCACCTAATTTATAACATTGATGAGAAGGGACTCTCAACAGAACACAAACCTCCCAAAATTGTAGCTGGTAAACACAGCAAAACACAAGCAGTAACATCTGGCAGATCTAAAAATGTCACACTAATCGGTTGCGTGAACGGCGTGGGCCAGCAGGTGCCACCCTTCTTTGTTTTCCCAGGTGCCAGGATGTTTGACACGTTGATGACGGGAGCCAGCCCCGGAGCCGATAGTACAGTGTCACCAAGTGGGTGGTCCAACACCGAAATATTCACTCATTACATGAAACACCATCTACTCCAATACTTACCAGCCAGAGATGAAAATTGTCCTGTGCTTGTCCTGTATGACGGCCACCTGAGTCACGTCTCATTGGGATTGATAGAGTGGGCAAAGTCAGAAAACATAGTATTATTTGTTCCACCACCACACTGTAGCCACCTGCTCCAACCATTGGATGTGAGCTGTTTCGGGCCTTTTCAAGTTGCGTGGAACGCGGCCTGCCATCGCCACATGCGTGAGACGGGGGGTTGAACATGGGTTACGAGGTACGAGGTCTGTAAGATTGCCTGCAAGGTATACTCGACTACATTGTCTGTCAGCAACATTCAGTCAGCATTTCGAAAATGTGGTATATATCCATTTGACTCGCATGTTGTTAGTGACGAGCAAGTGGCACCATCTACAACATTCAACGTGACTGAGAACCCTGCACCGACAGTGGCTGACGTGGCAGCATCTCATCAGCTGAAGGATTTCTACACAATAAAGGTGATAAAGTCGTGACAAATGTAGGTAAGAATGAAATGAAAGTAAGAAATACATTGAGTAAATTAGTCCGAGGAAAGGCGATAACAGAGGATAGAGTAGTGCAACAAATAAAAGAACATAAAGACAATCATACTACGAAGGACAATAAGTGTAAACCACAAGAACATGTGAAGAAATCAAAACGAGTGATTTTGAAATCTCCCACACCTGGCCCATCTGTAACTAAACGTGCGAGGAAGACACATATTGAAGATGTCGACAGTTCAGACGAAGAAACCATTCCTGAAGCGGAAAAGTGTGTAGTCTGTAAGAGGCACAGTCCGGACAAACAAAAGAGGCCATACATCATTTTAGTCACTTGAGGTGAATGTGAAAAATGCAAACGGTGGGTCCATTTGGCATTTTGTACACCAGTGAGAGTAATTAGGCGTGGGGACACATTTTTGTGCCCACACTGTGACGCTGCCATCACTCCAACCCAGGACTAAGTACATGAGTATACATTGTAAATAAGTTAAATCAGTTATTTGAAGTTAATTCGAGTTACATTTACAATAATTTTACTTTTCCAAATACTTAATAAAGTTTCATTGTGAGTGTGTGTTATTTTGGGCATATCCTGTAGATGTCGTAAAATTGACCGAAAACCGGTTGTGAATTTCTGCAGTATTGGAAAGTGGGTCACCGGTGTTCACAGCTGATTACTGGACATATTTCAAGGTAATCTTTGTTAAAGTTACAGTTTTATAACAATGAAATGTTGTATTATAAGTGTGTATAACATTAATTTCATGACATGTCTTTTAATTAAGAATTATGTTGATAAACATGCTAGGTGACCGATTTCTGGCAGTTCCAGGCTACTATTCATCTGTTTTTTATCTCAATCAATCAATCAACCAACCTCAGCACATATATAGCTTTAAAATATGAACACGTCCGTAAATGTGAAGTGTCTATGCAGTACTTGTGGGGCCCGATATGCAGCAAGTTCTAGCCCATTTGTTTGGGTGGTGGTTGGGAGCCATCGAAGGGTAATTACATTTATCTCCCTTGCATTTATCTCATAATTTATTTTGAATGATCTCCCTTGGCTGCTAGAATGCCTCAGTTAAATTAAAACATCAAAATAAGACTTTTTACCATAAAAACGTATTCAAATCAGGTTCAATAACTTCTTAAGAACGATATTAAAAGGTTTTGAGACATATTAATTGGATAACTTATTCATTACATGAGGATTTGGGGAGGATTTGGGGGAAAATGTGGATTTGGGGAGGATTTGGGTGAATCGTGCGCCTGGTCTGACAAGGAGCCATTCTGTATTATAGACACATTACAAGTGTTTTATTAACTGAATAATGAGCAGTGCAGACCCTGACCAGACTGCGCAAATGTGCAGGTTGATCTGGGGCTACGCTGGTTGGAAATGCCATAAGCCCCATTTTTCCAGTCACAGCTACATTTATACAAACTTTTGGTAATTTTGGTAAGTACAATGTTGTCGGCTAATTCTGCGCACCTAAGGCATTCCAAACAAATTTATATGCATCTCCATATTCAGTAAAACTTTCCTGAATATTCAACGCAGTTCAAAGACGTTTGTGCAGGTAAAATGTCATAATGTTCTGACGTCACTAAGTGACGTAAATTGTGTGATGTGTGACATCACATGCGTGTTTGCAACGTCACATTTGTTTTGGCTAATGCTGCGCATCTGGTAGTGTAAACAAAGTGGCGAGCAGCATACTGGATCAGCATAGCAAAATTGGTATTAAACTTCAAGCAGAACTATCCAGTGACATCATGGCAGGTTAGTTTCTTCGTTTAACAGTTAATTTAGTAAATAAGACAGCTATTCCATCAGCTGGGTCTGAGGATTTTACACATTTTGATTATATTCGGAATAACATTTTACCAAACTATTGGAATGTGATAAAATTGTGCCACAGTGTAGCAATTATTATAATCAGCTTGTTTATTCCAAAATCCACATATTTTATTATGATGTATGCAAGGCTAAATTTGACGTGAATTGCACATTAGCCGATGTGCAGAATTAGCCGAAATGACAGTAAAAATATTTTTAACATGTGTGCAATTATTGCATCCGTTTTTAAATCACAAGCAATTGTTTATGCCACACAGCAAAACTGATAACTGGTGCGCATCTCTTGAACATACGGCAGGGTGTGACCTCTGGTTCTAAATAACTTTGTACTTATTGCAAAATTTAATGATTAGTTTAATAGATATTGACGAAAGCGTCGTAATATGTGATTAATTAAGATGAAATGGTGTTTTTTCATTGGCCGATAAACTAGAGTTAAGAATAATTTAGATTGTAAAGAATATGATTTTTAAGCAAATATTTTCAGGCGAGAAGTAACACAAGTTTCCAGCGAGAGTTGCAGGTAACACCAAGCCTGATCAGTCGCCTCGGCTTGGAACAGGAACTGGAGGGCCATATGGGCTGTGTCAACTGCCTCGAGTGGAACACCAAGGGAACGTACGTATCGAGTCCTCAATCCGTGTTTATAAAACCTGAACATATGCCGGTAACTCCATGCCCATGCACAAAATCAGGAAGATTGAATGAAATTGTGTGATTTTTAGTATGAATTTGGAGAATATACTAAAGTAGGTGATTGTAACATTTTTTTAGCACATACTGTAGTGTGTTCTTGAGTTCAAGTTTGATTGGTCAAGACTGATCTGTGCTTATAGTCTCTGCCAATCAAACTGCATGATTTTGAGTACAAATTTGGTAAATTTTGGAGTAGATAAATATAATATTCTTAGAGGTTTAATTACAGTTCAGATTCTACTGCTTTGAGTTGAATAACTATTCTATCACTGGAACATCAATCATGTTTCTGCATAACACTATAATCCGTACCAGGTCCCGAGTTATAACATGTGTCTCTGTCTCTGTACTCCTTTCAGAGTCATGATCAACTTGGCTGACACATATGAGTTGAGAATGAAAACATGCTCTGAAAAGTGGTATCACCATGAGAACAGGTCCTCGTGTGAGTTATAATTGACTTGTATGACCTGGGGGGGTGGGGGGGGGGGGGGGGGGGGGGGGGGGGGTCAGGCTGCGGGAATGTGCGATCAGATCAGGAGCACAACTCGCCACATTTCTCCAGTTATAGACACATTTATATTGCAAACATTTCTTTGCAAATATATATAAGCAATCTTAAGCAATTTGTAAGCCGTGGCTGAGGATTGCTTAAAATTCCTTACATGTATTTGCACAGAAATGTTTGCACTATAAATATTATATTGCAAACCCCGCATTTAATATACATATTTGCAGGTTATTGGCCAGTGGGTCAGACGATGTGCAGGTCATTCTCTGGGATCCATTCCGGCGCAGAAAAGTCACCACAATCCGCACAGGACATCAGGGCAATATCTTCTCTGTGAAGGTATGCTGCAATGTTCTCAATATGGAATCAATTGGAAGTGCCTGGACTCCATTCAGTCGGACTTTCTATCTTCTTGTACCCACACCCCATCTCCAACAGCCACTACAACGAGTTGTGTGTGGAGGGAGAGATGGATTATACTGTAGACCGGTTATCTGTCTGGCATACTTGTGTTTTTAGCCAGGTTTTTTTAAAAAAAATCCAGGCTATTGGATTGGCGAAAGCCGGGCGGGCGTGCGGCCGGCGGGCGGCGTCCACAATCAATGTTAAGTTTTCGTGTTTGAGTCCATTTCTTTGTTACTGTACCACCTAGGACCACCAAACTTTCACAGCTTCATAATCAAGGGGTGCCCACCACATATCACTATCCAACATGTTACTTTTTTTTTAACTTCACCCATTTTTTCCGCGTAGTCGACTTAGCCATTTTCAATGTTAAGTTTTCGCGTTTACAATGTTAAGTTTTCGTGTTTAAGTCCATTTCTTTGGTACTGTACCACCTAGGACCACCAAACTTTCACAGCTTCATAATCAAGGGGTACCCACCCACCACATATCACTATCCAACATGTTACTTTTTTTTTTTTAACTTCACCCATTTTTTCCGCGCAGTCGACTTAGCCATTTTCAATGTTAAGTTTTCGCGTTTACAATGTTAAGTTTTCGTGTTTAAGTCCATTTCTTTGGTACTGTACCACCTAGGACCACCAAACTTTCACAGCTTCATAACCAAGGGGTGCCTACCACATACAACTATCCAACATGTGACCATTTTTTTACCTTCACCTATTATTTCTACGTAATTGACTTAGCCATTTTCAACGTTAACTTTTTAACGTACGTCTGGTTAGAGTTTTTTGGTTTTTTGGTTAAAACTTTTTCGTTTATACTATATCTCTGCAACTGCTTTGCCCATTACCTTGAAACTTCACATGGGTGTTTATCATCATCCATATTTTCATTCTAACCCCCAACCGTGCGGCCCCTGTGCCCAATGTCAAGGTCAAATTACTTTGAATTTTTTTGTTAATGTTTTTTCGTGTACTACATCTCTGCAACTGCTTCACCCAATACCTTGATACTTCACATGGGTGTTTATCATCATTGTCGCACCTGCTTGCGGAAAGCGCGATATCCTGCCCAATGCAATGAAATCAAGGTCAAATTACTTTGAATGTTAAAGTATTTTTTCGTGTATCTATATCTCTGCAACTGCTTCACCCAATACCTTGATACTTCACATGTGTTTATCATCATTGTCGCACCTGCTTGCGGAAAGCGCGATCCTGTGCCCTATGTCAAGTTCAAATTACTTTGAATTTTTTTGTTAAAGTTTTTTCGTGTACTATATCTCTGCAACTGCTTCACCCAATACCTTGATACTTCACATGGGTGTTTATCATCATTGTCACACCTGCTTGCGGAAAGCGCGATATCGTCGGCATTTTGGCATACGTCCGTCCGTTCGTCCGTGTGTCCGGTTAAAGTTTTTTGGTTAAAGTTTTTCCATCTACTATATCTATTTTTTTAGTGTCCATGCCTCGCCCCAAGGCGCGACATGCAGGCCACGGCCATCTAGTCTACAAAAAGTGGGTATAATTATGTTATCCAAGTGTCTATGCTTGGAAAAAACCTGGCCTTCGTGGCTTTGCCTCGTTTCTTGTTGTCCGTATTTTACACATGCTGATGGTCCTCTATCATACTGTGACAATTCTAGCACTTTGTCGCTTTGTAATCATGAACAGACATTATCAATAGTCTAGATATACCTCTAAAGCATTTATAAAACTGTTTTTCATTGTAAAATAAAGTTTAAATTAATATTATCGCAGACAATTGAAGGGGTCGGTGGAAGAAGGGGGCTAAGTCTTTATGGACCTGGCCCACTTCTTCTACTGACACCTTCAACTCATTCAAATTGAACACATTGAGCTCCCACTTTAAAGAAATTCCACCCTACCCAGTCGGTAACCTACCTGCAGCTGTTATTCTTGTTGATTTCTAGTTTCTGCCCAACTCGAATGACAGCATCCTAGTCAGTGGGGCTGCTGACTCAAAGATTCGCGTCCATGACCTCAACACCAAGGAAACTACCCATGTCTTTACGTGCCACATTGGCCGAGTCAAACGTCTTGCCACGGCACCAAATTTGCCCTTCCTGTTTTGGAGTGCAGCTGAGGATGGATGTATCATGTAAGTGAAAAATGACAAATCACTGGCATTCTTTCTAAAAACATAAACTGGGTTGATGTTGGTTTGAATGTGACCAACACTACTGCTAATTGTACTGTTTTCTCTAGGGTTGCTAGAGTTGACCTCCAATCAATTCATCAGTTGAATCCCCATTTGTGTAGGAAGTTCGAATTGCAAAGAGTTACAACATTCATAACTATCAACAAATGGTGTAGATCCAAATGAGATCTCAGCTGGACCACTTGGATAAAGGTCTGTGATGTTGTAACAGTTAACCTCCAATCATACGATCAATCAGCTTGGTCTACATTTCTACCATAGGAAGTTCGACCGGCAAAGGGTTAATTTTGTACATAATCACAACATCAGAAACTATCCACAAACAGTGCCGATCCTGATCAGATCTCTGGGATAGAGCTCTGTAATGTTGAAAAGGTTAACCCGCCAATCAATTAATAAATCATTCTCCGGTTCTGTAGGCAGTACGACCTGCGCAGTCCTGAGTCATGCCAATCGAATGCGAAGAACGTTCTGATCAACTTGAGTTCCCACATGGGTGGGCCTGCCGAATTCAAGTGTATAGCCATCAACCCTCAGCAGCCTGAGTATATGGCCGTAGGGGCAAACGATCCGTACGTACGCATGTACGATCGCCGCATGTTGACGTGCAGGAGCCTCAAGATAACAGAAGACGGACCCAGTAGGTAAGAACCTTATCATTTAGTTGTGATGGGTGTTATGTTCAATGGCTCTGATTATTAACACCTGTACTGGTGATTATGCAATTTTTTGTCGAGCCCGCTTGCGGAAAGCGAGACATAGTGATCACAATGCCGTCCGTCCGTCCGTCCGTCCGTCCGGGCACACATTATGGTACTTATGGGGTAGGGGGCGTTGCCTAAGACAATAGAAGACAATGGAACTTATTCCGTACCCCGTAAGCCTATTGTGTCTTACGGGGTATTTCCTTTGATCTTTTATATAGCAAGTACCCCCTAAGATCCGAAATGTAAGTTCGTCCGTCCGTCCGTCCGTCCGTCCGTCCGTCCTGTTCCGAGCTAACATTGGGGGTTTAGGGGCTAGGGGGAGGAGCCTAAGACAATAGAATACAATATATTTATTCCGTTAGTCCCTAAACCTATTGTAGTTTAGGGGCTATTCCTTTGATATTTTAAAGAACAAATAGCCCATAAACCCAAAATGTTAGTATGTCCGTCCGTCCGTGCGTCCGAAAATTGCGTTAAAGTTTTTAAAAATACCATCAAATGCCTCGGCGCGCTCGACATGTGGGCCGCGGCCATCTGGTCTTGGATTATGTTTTGTTTTTGAACAATACTTAGTAACCAAGAACCCGCTCTTCCAATGTTTTGGCACAAGGCCTTTATCAAGGAATTAATACCTTGATAATGCCTTTATCAAGGAATTAATACCTTGATAAAGGCCTTGTGCCGAAACGTTGGAAGAGTGGGTTCTTGGTTACTGAAGTATTGTTCAACATATCGTATTAATGCGGAAAGCTTGCAATTTTATTTTAAAAGTTGCAAAGTTTGATTGGCCACTTCTGCTACATGACATAACTTCAATATTACTTGAAGGACTGCTTTGATGTTTGGAAACTTGATATATGTGGTCATATGCAACACCCTCATCATGCCAGCATTAACATGACCATAACCTTTTTGACCTCCACAATGTCACTGAACACATAGCTGTTCTTCGGTTAGAGAAGTTGTAAGAATTTTTTATGTCCTCATTCTCGGTATAGAGCTGGGAGGCATATTGTGTTTGGTCTGTGTGTCCATGTGTGTGTTCGTGGATCAGGTTAAGAAGTTTGCCGGAGTTTCTCCAATCTGCCACCGGGGGTATTTGTGTGCCGACAGACCACATTTCCTTGTTCCATCACAACATAACTTCATTATAATTTGAAGGAATTCTACATTTCTTCAGCTGCCTGCGACAGGCCACACTTCTTGTTTATTACCAGGGATGTAAGTCACATATTATTGTCCTCCAATCTTTCTTTTCATGTCATCTCTATTGTAGATTAGTTTCGACAGAGGATTTTGATCTCCCACAAGGATGTGTACAATATTTTATAGCAGGTAGGTCTAGATGTTGTTGTCATACACCTGTCTGAGTATTTCTTCAGTATGCTGTACTGTGTTTACCTATATACCTGTCTGTTGTACAGACAGGTGACAGGTATATACTGTCTGTTTCACGAAACCTGCCCAAAATTTTTACAGCCATATAAACAATGCAAAAACTTTTTTTTGATTATATTAAATTTTATCACAATTTAAGAATGTGCCTTCTCTTTATTTCGTGAAATTTGTAAAATATTGATTTTATTGCGAAAAAAAAACAATTTCCACATGTTAAATCCCCCATAGACAATTTCAGAAATAGTGAACCGATTTTCAAAATGTAACTTGTTTTCTTAGTTTAAGAGATCATTTCCAAGCTCTCTAGATAGATTTCAGAATCAATTTCCAACTTGTCGTTTTAGACTTCTCCTCCAGGTTCTCCACCTCTTTTTCCCCGCATGTTAAATTCCCATAGAGAACTATTTTTCGTAATAAAATCAATATTTGACCAAATTTCACGAAATAAAAAGGTTCATTCTTATCAAAATTTAATATTATTGAAAAAAATATTGTTTTTGCATTGTTAATATGGCCGTAAAATTTGGGCAGGTTTCGTGAAACAGACAGTGGTAAGCACAGTACAGCATACTGAATAACAGACTCTGTACTAGTAGAGGCATTTGTGGTATCTGTCTGATACACAGTTTCTGGATCCAGCCAGGAATGATCAACTCTTAACCCTTAGACCGCTATCTGCTGTTTATTTTCCATTTTTATCATCAAACATGCTTTGACAGCACTTTAGAATAATTTACAACATGCTTTGACAGCCCTTTAGAATCATTTCCATTGAAAGTGATTCTGAAGTGCTGTTAAACCATGTTTTTATTGAGAAATAATAAGACAATAATATAAAAGCAACAGCAGACGACAATTGTTGTGTGTAGCGATCTAAGGGTTAACACTTAGAATATGGGAAATTGAAATTGTCGTCTGCTGTTATATTATATTTGGATGCAAAATTCGTCCATCTGCCTGTCCATCCATTTGTCTGTGCGTCACATTTTCCATTCTGCTATAACTTATTTACCATATGAGCGATTGGCTTGACACTTCATGTGCATGTTTGTCATCATCCATGTTTGTATTCTTGGTTTGCATCTGTCAATAAAGCGAATATTTCATTGTACATTTAGAGTTGTGGAAAATTATACACGAGTGTGTGTTGACTATAGGAATGAATGGCCTTTTTGTGGAATTTATAGGGGTATAAACTTGGAAAAGTCGCGGGAATACTGGACGAAGGCCGGAAGGCCTCGTCCAGTATTCCCGCGACTTTTCCAAGTTTATATCGCCGATAAATTCCACAAAAAGGCCATTCATTCCTTATAATTCCAGCATTTGAAATAAATTCATCAAGAAAATGTGTTTATTTTCCGTTTTCTTAAGAATTATTTTAACTGTGCCTCACGGTTACGGAAAGTAGTTCGGCATGGGAGTTTACTGGGATATAAATTTTGGACAGAGACTTGCTACGGACCAATCAAATGTTAGGGAATTGTGTAAATATTTTTGTGCTGGAATTATTTCCCTATAAACAACAAGTGAGGGCAATGAGCGAGTTGTTTACACAGATGCCAATGGGCACGAGTGTATGATTTCCTGCTATCCAAACATGTTTAATGGAATTTCCCATTTATTAGTACTATTTTGAGATTATATCAATGATTTGTTCTGCATTCATTAATAGTTGCCTAACAATATATTTTTGAAATAAAAAAATCTTTTTAAAGTCCAAATTATGTAGCTGTTTTTATTAACTAGATACTTTTCAGTGCATGTTTAAAATGTGTTCAAACATATTAACACTACTATGAAACTTGTTTAATAAATATGATGTTAAATCAACATAGTCTCTCATATAAGGTCCTCTATAACATTCTTTCTTGTAGGCCATATACCTCAGAAGAAAGACGATTACAAGAAGAAGCTACGGGCATTAGCGTCCACATACGTTACGTTTAGTCCAGACGGCAGGGAGCTTCTTGTTAACCTTGGCGGAGAACAGATTTATTTATTTGATGTAAATAGAAGACGAAAAATGCAAAAGTTCGACATATCCATGGTATTAGCTCAAAATGGAGTAGTAAAAGGTATGAAAATCTCACCAAACCAAGCTCCTTGATTTTAGCCCATTATGGGCCAGCTACAATTACAGTAGTATGAATATTTAGAGATTATATTTTCACAATTTTCTCTATTTCTGTTTGAAAGTATATGTTGTTACCACTCATATGAACCGTCGCGATGAAACGGTTCAGATGAGTGGTAACAACATATAATTCCAGCACAAAAATATTTACACAATTCCCTAACATTTGATTGACCTGTAGCAAGTCTCTGTCCAAAATTTATATCCCAGTAAACTGCCACGCCTAACTACTTTCGACTGGTGCGCTGTCAGTGCTGTCAATGTAAACAAATGGCTGCCGTCTGTCAAAATAAACACATTTTCTTGATGAATTTATTTCAAATGCTGGAATTATAAGGAATGAATGACCTTTTTGTTGAATTTATCGGGGATATAAACTTGGAAAAGTCGCGGGAATACTGGACGAGGTCTTCCGGCCTTCGTCCAGTATTCCCGCGACTTTTCCAAGTTTATACCCCGATAAATTCCACAAAAAAGGCCATTCATTCCTATAATACTTCTATGGAGAAATCAAGAAAATCATAAAACAATTTCAACAAAAAGTATTGTATTCATGGGCATAGACGTCAATGGGTTAAGCATGAGATTTCAATACATTATATTCCCAGAAAATTATTCACAAAAGTGTGGACCCTGAACTTGCTTCATGTCGTATTATATTCTTCTGTTGCATTGCTATACATATAACATGATGGCAAAATGATGAACTGCTTCATGGAATTTCCTAGAAACCATCATCCCACATCAGCTTGCATGACTAGACCTAATCTGGTAAAAAATAATTTTTTTCCGTATGGCCTATTTAGAATTTGGATCATTTATCCGATGTCACCACAAAGACTGTTATATTCCAGACGCTGGCTGTTCGTCGACCAATGGCTACAGTATCCCAGTGCATCGTAATGGTACAACGAACGGTGTGACCAACGGGGTGTCGCAGCATATACACAAACCTGTGGCCACATCGGCAGATGCTCACATGGAACACAAACATACCGCGAAAAAGTAAGGAAACCAGCAGACTATTTGAACTTGTAATGAAAATATTTCTGGTAGTCGTGTTCAGCAATTATGATAGATCGGTTTACTCCGTAATTCTTTTGGCAAGACTGATTGTACATATACTGGTAATATGCGTAATTCTTTCGGTAAGACTGATTGTACATATAACGGTAATAGGCGTAATTCTTTCGGCAAGACTGATTGTACATATACCGGTAATGTGCGTAATTCTTTCGGCAAGACTGATTGTACATATACCGGTAATATGCGTAATTCTTTCGGCAAGACTGATTGTACATATACTGGTAATATGCGTAATTCTTTCGGCAAGACTGATTGTACATATGCCGGTAATATGCGTAATTCTTTCGGCAAGACTGATTGTACATATAATATATGATGCAACAGCTTTAACGATCATGAAGTTTTCATTACATGTCTGAAAATCCAGATAAGCTTTGTGTCTAAGGAACATTGTACTTTCTGATTTCAAATTCAATTGTGATTAATTATACCCCCCGCAACGAGTTGTGGGGGGGTATACTGGAGTCAGGTTGTCCGTCCGTCCGTCCGTCCGTCCGTCCGTCCGTCCGTCCGTCCGTCCGTCCGCTTCCGTCCGTCCGTCCGTCCGTCCGTCCGTATAATCTTAACAGAGAAATATTGTTATAACTTCTATTTCCTTCATCTAAAATGCTTGATATTTCACACATGCATTCCTGTAAGGCTCTACTACCATGCTGTGCCAAATCCACGACCGTCCAACCCCCGCAGATCCCAAGGTCAAGGTCAAATACTTAGTCCGTAAACTTAACATCAGAGAAATATTGTTATAACTTCTATTTCCTTCATCTAAAATGCTTAATATTTCACACATGCATTCCTGTAAGGCTCTACTACCATGCTGTGCCAAATCCACGACCGTCCAACCCCCGCAGATCCCAAGGTCAAATACTTAGTCTCTTTACAAAACTTAACATCAGAGAAATATTGTTATAACTTCTATTTCCTTCATCTAAAATGCTTAATATTTCACACATGCATTCCTGTAAGGCTCTACTACCATGCTGTGCCAAATCCACGACCATCCAACCCCCGCTGATACCAAGGTCAAGGTCAAATACTTAGTCTCTTTACAAAACTTAACATCAGAGAAATATTGTTATAACTTCTATTTCCTTCATCTAAAATGCTTAATATTTCACACATGCACTCCTGTAAGGCTCTACTACCATGCTGTGCCAAATCCATGACCGTTCAACCCCCGCTGATCCCAATGTCAAGGTAAAATACTCTTTACAAAACTTAACATCAGAGAAATAAGTTATAACTTCTATTTCCTTCATTGAAAATTCTTATTATTTCACTTGTGCATTCCTCTAAGGTTGTACTATCATGCTGTGACAAATCTACGACTGTCCAACCCCCGCTGATCCCAAGGTCACGGTCACATACTTAGTCTCTTTACAAAACTTAACATCAGAGAAATATGTTATAACTTCTATTTCTTTCATTGAATATACTTAATATTTCATATGCTGTGACAAATCCCCGCTGATCTCGAGGTCAACGTCACATACATACCGTATGACCTCGACTTAACGCCCCCCTCCTAATAAACCCACTCACACATTTTTTACCAATGACCGCCAATTTCAAACACAAATAATCTTTAAATCTTTATTTGTGTTTGAAATTGGTGGTCCTTGGTAATTTTTTTTTTCTTTTTTTTTTTACTGGCTAATAAACGCCCCCCCTTTTGTAAAATGTAATGCCTCCGGGGGCGTTAATTTGAGGTTATACGATAGTCTCTTTACAAAACTTAACATCAGAGAAATCGGTTATAACTTCTATTTCCTTGCTCGGATCTGCTTCACATTTCACACACTCATTGCTCCAATGGACCTCTACCACCCTGTGACAAATAAACGCCCCTCCCTTTTGTAAAATGTAACGCCTCCGGGGGCGTTAATTCGAGGTTATACGGTAGTCTCTTTACAAAACTTAACATCAGAGAAATCGGTTATAACTTCTATTTCCTTGCTCGGATCTGCTTCATATTTCACACACTCATTGCTCCAATGGACCTCTACCACCCTGTGACAAATTCACGTTCATGCCGCTCGCGCTAATCCCAGAGTCAAGGTCACAAGCCCACACACTTGGAAATTTGTACATATTTTAGGGGTACCTGGGCCCACGCGGGTGGTATTCCGTAAGCCTCGCTTACTGACCAATCTAGTTTACTTTTGTAAATGAATTATTAAATTTATCACATGCATTTCTGGTACATAGTATTAACCATTTCAACACTACAGGCCTGTATAGTGGTATTGGCAAAAAGTGTAGATCCAAATGAGCCGCGTCTCCTTGGGATCTGCACTTTTCATATTTTTGAAAAAACAAAAACACCCCCTTTTCATAAATGGATTAGTCTGAACATCATTTTGTGATGGTTGGATTGCTTGCACAATTATCATATCAAAATCCATTTGAGTTACTAAGGGGTGACAGGGTTAAACATAGGCTGCATTAGCGAGTAGAGCGCTGGTTATTGAAACTTGCACTTAACCCTTTCCTTTCAACACTACATGCCTGTATAGTGGTATTGGCAAAAAGTGTAGATCCAGATGAGCTGGCTCATGACAAGCCATCAGGATCTGCACTTTTTGCAAGTAATGTTCATATTTTTAAAAAACAAAAACACCCCCTTTTCATAAATGGATTAGTCTGAACATCATTTTGTGATGGTTGGATTGCTTGAAAAATTAACAAAATGCATTCCAATTATTTAATAGGGGTAAATGGGTTGAATGATATTGTTATGTTGAACATAGTGATATATATTGTTAGCTGTACTAATTAATCACTGAATAAGGTGTATATTTTATTACCGGTAAAACTTTTTCATCTCAAATAGGTAACTTTACAGCGTTTTTACTTAATTGTTAGGAGTATTTTGTACGCCAACTTTTGAAACTCAATACCGAGCCTGATACACTTGATATCAACATATCATACACTAGGCTGGTATTCTATTTATCAGATAGCATTTTATGATAGCCGATTGTCATATATAATTCATTGAAAAGAACACGGACTTGTTTACGTTGCGTCGTTACACTGATGCCATTCGGTAACGTCATGTTACGCCTTTCGACCAGTGCAACGTCACTTTTCAATTTGTTGCAACCCGGATATTTATATCGGGTCAGTCCTAGATTCGACATTGTTATCAGCCAATAATTCCAGCACAAAAATATTTACACAAATCCCTAACATTTGATTGGCCCGTAGCAAGTCTCTGTCCAAAATTTATATCCCAGTAAACTCCCACGCCGAACTACTTTCCATAACCTTCCGGCCTTCGTCCAGTATTCCCGCGACTTTTCCAAGTTTATACCGCGATAAATTCCACAAAAAGGCCATTCATTCCTATAGTACATATATGGCCAATACGGAGCACTTTACCTGATAAATATTCAATACGTGCCATTACCTGGGCCCCATTGGCCTTTTTCACTAAGCTTTGTATGATTAAGAAGTTTGTAAGTGTAACACTGAAGTACGCATCAGCAGCCGGTTTCGGGAAATCCTTGGTGGATTTGTTCAGATTTATTGACCTGTACATGTAGGTGGAAAATGATAGCAGTAATGGACCACGTTAACGTATGAAGTGAATTTGTGTAGAAATCGCCGTACAAACAGTTTTAAAAGTTTAGTGAAACGGGCCCCTGATATCTTGCCTCAGGAAGAAGATGGAAAAGAAGCCGTTGTCGCCCGTCGTGGAGACAATCAAGAAGAAGGCGAATGCGTATTTCGAGAAGGAGCAATATACGACAGCTATAACCCTGTACAATCAGGCCATAGTCCGGGCTCCAGGGGCCGCCATGTTGTACGGCAATAGGGCCGCTGCCTTCATGAAGAGGAAATGGTATGTTGATGTATATGTAGCCAGCTGGCCTTGTGTAAGTTTCTACAGCTATAACCCTGTACAACCAGGCCATAGTCCAGGCTCCAGGTGCCGCCATGTTGTACGGCAATAGGGCCGCTGCCTTCATGAAGAGGAAATGGTATGTGGATGTATATGTAGCCAGCTGGCCTTGGGTACGTTTCTACCGGTCCTAATTAATGGGGTGCTTATGATGTGACCAGTATATAATTGTTCTGTCAGCTAAGCACCTGCAAAGCTTCTAACAAATGTTAATGATCCTTTTCTGGCTGCAGGATTATGTTTGCAGTTCATGGGATCTTTGTACAACTAAAATTTTCGTAAGCGCAAAATTTTGATAGTCTGTACATTTCATATTTACAATGTTTTCTTGTAAACAATTATTGAATTTATTTCACATTTACAATGTTTTCTTGTAAACATTTATTGGATTTACATTTATTGAGCATAGGCTGCATATGCAGCCTATGCTCAATAACTGTAAATCCATTAATTGAAATTTCCAGACGATCCTAAATTTGCACTTTCGAACATTTTTGTTGTACGAAGTTTAGTGAAACGGGCCCCAGAAGATGGACTGATCACACATGCTATAGCTTCGTCTGGTCACAACTACATTGATTAACCCGTTTCATGCTGAGGATACACCAATTTGTTTGCGGAAAATCATAAATATTTTCTTTATATGTGCTCAGAAGTATATGCTGTGACCACCATTTGAACCGTCTCGCCGAGACGGTTCAAATGAGTGGTCGCAACATATATTTCAATTGAGGAATAACAAAAATAAAAATAAAATATTTTAAAAAGTTCATACTCGTAAACGTGTATTCGGAATGTAATGGGTTAACCCATTGTAAACCACATTCCACAAACCCAGTGGTTGCAAACAATGTAGGTCGAGATGAGCCAGCTGATAAAAAAAGTCGTCAGGTATCCTGAATCCATCCACAAATAGTGCAGATCTAGACTCAGGATCTGCACTGTTTGTGGAATGATTCTGATTTTAAAAAAAATCAACCCATTTCTCAACAAACATTAGCACATGTAGTGAGCCATCTCATTAGGATCTACACTGTGGATAATTTCTGAGTTTTTACAAAATTTCCCTTTCTCTAAATGATGGAATATTCATAATTAACATGAAATAATTAATTACAGGTGACAATATTTACGCATCTTTTGCAGGGATGGTGATCTGTATGCGGCCCTCCGTGACTGCCATAACGCTCTGCGCTTAGACTGTAATCATCTGAAAGCTCATTTTCGATTGGCCAAGTGTTTACACGAACTGTTGTGGCCAAAAGAGGCATTCGAATGCCTTAACCACTTCAAGTCGAAGTTTCCTGACTATGCAAAATCACACGCCTGTGAGCAGTTGGATAGAGATATACGGGCGGCCATATTCGCAAGAACAGAGCAAGGTATCACCATATATTAGCTCATGCATAATAGATCGTAATTATTCTAATAAATGCCCCCGGGCTATGCAATTTGCTGAAGTACTTTTGGCAATATAATTGCATAAAAATAAAGAAATTTTAATTCTGAGATGTCAGACTTTCCCACATGAAAATAAAAAGAATTTAACTCAAAATAATAGGAGGGGGGCCTACTATATATATGAATAAAGAAGGGGCAAATTAGAATAAATACAGTATTACTGGTTACATGTGTTAACTTTTCAAAAGAAAATATCAAGAAAAGTAGCAGTTGTATTTACGCTACAAAATATTGTGCATATGAATTTCATGTGCAAATTTGCATATGGAATTCATACGAAGTGAGCCAATATACATTTCATATGAAATCTTCACATGCATTGTGTATCATATGCATTGTGTATCATTTGCATTTCATATGCAAAATATATTAATTTCATATGTGTAATTATATTTAATTCTTTTCATATACTATATTAAAAACTATTTTCATATGAATTTCATCTGGCACATTTTGCTGCGTAAATGTGTTAAAATTTGACATCTCTATTGACCAAATTGAAAAAGCTTCATTTTACACACAGCAGAGGTTGTAGCAAATACTCATTCAAGGTGTCAGTGGAAAAAGGGAGCTAACTCCCTCATGAGTTAGCCCCTTTCTTCCACTGATACCTTCAATTTAGATTTGATATAGCCGTATTCTTTCATATGCTGACCTAGAATGAGATTGGCAAGATTTCAAAAATGTGTACCCATGTAGTCTGATGAGGTTCACCTTAACTCGTTATTCGATTTGGTTTGCAGTGCCATGGTTTGCTATTAGGCGGCATGCAGTGTGTAGACTGAACAGGAACTACACTGACTGGGTTGTGAATGAAATACGTCCATTTTCGTTCGATCTTTACAGTGTCCATATTTAATGCATTAGGATTGGAGTGTACACACGTATTAATGATGATTTAATCCTTTCTATAGGAATGAATGGCCTTTTTGTGGAATTTATCAGGGTATTAACTTGGAAAAGTCGTGGGAATACTGGACGAAGGCCGGAAGGCCTCGTCCAGTATTCCTGCGACTTTTCCAAGTTTATATCCCCGATAAATTCCACAAAAAGGCCATTCATTCCTTATAATTCCAGCATTTGAAATAAATTCATCAAGAAAATGTGTTTATTTTTCGTTTTCTTAAGAATTATTTTAACTGCGCCTCACGGGCCATCAAATGTTAGGGAATTGTGTAAATATTTTTGTGCTGGAATTATTGGGATTTAAACCTATCTGTGAAATTATTCTCAAGATTCATACATGGGCCCAAGCTTCTGATTCCATAAATGAGACACTCCATGTGATTCTGTACATATATATGCTCAAACAAAATATATGATATGTTTGTAAATATTTTGTTACAACATATTTACAAAACTATCGTATACATTGTTTGGACAAATATGAGACATGCCATGTGATTTTGTACCTTCGGACATCTGCGTAATTTCATGAAATACGTTTACAAAATTTACATTTTTGACACCATTTACGGAAAATATTGTAAATTTTGTTTTAAACCTTTTTCATGAAATTACGCAATGAAGGTACCTACACAATCGCATGGCATGTGTCGAATAATCCTCAGTATTCCATGCTTTCTGTAAACGACACCTAAAAGGAGTTTGGGCCAGGGTAACATTCCTGTGAGGCATGGATACCTGGCACCAGATCAGGATTTAGTGGATACACAGCGTTGGCTTGATAGTCTACATTTTCTGCCTGACTCGGGGCGACTTTCAAAGTCACCCTGAGTGACAGCCATAAAATTTGGATTTATACCCTTATACAGAGCTCCCGATAAGTTTTGTGTCTAAAGAGTATTATACCCCCAGATTTCAAATTCAATGCGTATTTTACTTTTACAAATGTATTATAGATTGTCTTCCTTATTAAATAGGGAAGAAATGATAAACAATTCTTTTTTAAAAATTCACTTTATAATATTTGAGCTGCAAAAAGCAAACATTTTTGCTACTCAATTTGAAAATCAATGCATATTTCCAAATTGCTGTGAGTATTTTGTACTCCCCTTTTTGATAATCACTGTATTCTGCTAATATAAGTGCATAAAATGCGCCAATACGCACCTTATCTGGAAGCTCTGCTTATAGATGAGAAGACTACAAAGGGAGATGGTGACGTACCGCACCATAAAAACCAGCCGTCGGAGCTGGAGAGAGAGTGGCGGGCTGAGTCGAACGACTACGAGTCTCGCTTCTGTGGCCACTGTAACACCACCACAGACATAAAGGAGGCCAACTTCTTTGGCAGGTATGTATTATAACTACGACGCAGTGCGCAAAGCGAGTCAGATTTTCAAAAATCATGCATTTTCACCTTTTCTATTTAGATTGACATAACATATTTGCATGTTTTACGTCATTCGGTTTCCAAGATGTGATAATTTTCATTTGATATAATCGATGTGATGTCACTTTTCCAGTAACGTAAACATCAGCATCAATGGAAAATGTGTTTTTTAAAGAACTTGTGCTATATACATTTCCAGACGATCCTAAATTTGCACTTACAAGCATTTTAGTCGTATAAAGTTTAGTGAAACGGACCCCAGATTTCTTGAAAAACATGAAATAGAGATGTTGGAAGGGGATTTTTACAAAACACGGTGAAGAGATCCATGATAATCACCGAACACGACTGCCAGAAAAAATATTGTACATAATGTACAGAAATGAGCAAGTGCATTAAGACCGCACAATGTACGACTAAAAGCTTTTTCTAAAAATGTTTGGTGGAGTTGTTGAGATATAATGACTACATGCACATGGTAATATTAGTGAATCGCATTAGTGTATAACAAAACTTTCTTACAAACATTTTTATGATCCTATGTTTAACGAGTGGGTGGCAGGTGTGAGAATGCGATGGGTAATTTAACGATCAGGGTTATCGTAATTTAACGATCATCTTTACCGGAATTCCAACTGGAGACCTGGTTTGGCCCTCACAGACGTCTTTGGCATTTTGTATGTGACAGTTGAATTTGGTATTACCCCTTAAGTGAGTATTACAAATATTCGTAATCCTATTTTAGGGGAAGGGGCCAAGTGACTGGTGCGGTATGGATCTGGCACTAGGTCAGGTTATTCTAATTTCAGGACTGAATATATTTTTTCTCGATGTAAATATTCCGTTATGGATTATGGGACCCCCCCCCCCCTCTCCCCCAATGCACAATGCAGCAGGTTAAAATGGGATCGAACCCAACCCGTTTGCCCGGCCTTACATGACCGTAGGTGTTGATATGCCATTAAACCATTAAACACCAATAAAGAAACAAACAAATTTAACAAAACAGGTCCGAGGAAGCTGGGCTGGTCATAAATGCCATAAGCCCCATTCCCCAGTCATGTTCACATTTGTGGCTGTGACTTGCAAAATGGGGCTTATGGCCTTTGTGACCAGTACAGCTCCTAATCAAATACCACACACATGTAGCCTGGTAGCGATCTAGAATGCTTGTTAGAGGCATGACGTGTGTTTCATCGATGAAATGGCGAACAGTGCAGATCCTGATCAGACTGCAAATGCACAGGCTGATCTGGATCTGCACTGGTCGCAAAACCAATAAGTCCCATTTCTCCAGTCACAACCACATTTGTGTTTGATATTGCAGCAATGGTCAGTATATAGTTGCCGGTTCAGATGACGGGTCATTCTACATCTGGGAGAAAAGTACGACAAACATTGTGAAAGTGTTAAAGGGAGACGACTCCATAGTGAACTGTTTACAGCCACACCCCTCGTATTGTCTCCTAGCAACCAGCGGCATTGATCCTGTAGTTCGCTTATGGAGTCCTGGCAGAGAGGTATTTCCTTTGTGGCCTACGGGTTAGAAAAATCCGGAGGTTGTGGGTTCAAACGTGCCTTAGGCTTCAAAAATACTTTCATAGTATTTCCATCCCACTGGTCTTTCGGATGAGACTTGAAACCGAGGTCCTGCACCTGGGTTGGTACACAGGTTGAAGTAACGGACCGAGGTCTATAAATCCATTAAATATGCATAAAAGTATCCATAAATTTCACTTATTAATAATTTTAGGTATATTTAATGTATTTATAGACCTCGGTCCGTTACTTCAACCTGTGGGTTGGTATGGGTACCTGGTACATAATCTGGATATTGTGGTTCAGTATTAAATTTGCAATAGAGATGGGTCTGTGTATAATGCCTTTCACATATAATTTCACATAAAGCTCATAGGCCCATTCTAATGCGATGCCACCAATTCAGTGAATACAGTATTTACATATAATAGATAGAATGTACGGTATTATTGATGTCTTCAATTCGCCTTATAAACGTGCTGAAAAAGCAGTAAGCATGTTGTTAATATTCTGTAAATTCCGATCACAGTAGGATACAATTTGTTTTGGGAAAATCCACTAGGGGTTTCCCAAAAGAAATTGTATCCCAATATTCTGCATTGTTCTGAATTTTATGTCAACTTCAAACAAATTCAGAGTTCATGCGCAATTTAATACTTCACCAAATTCAGATATATATGGTGCATGGTTTTGCACCAATTGTATACCAACACATGATTATTGCGCAAACATGCAAAGATGACCACGGCAAGTTATGCTTTCAGTCAAATCCCATAAATGATTGACCTGCAATTGTATTGAACTGTAACATTATTAGTTAATAAATATGCTAACTTAATAAACATGCTAACTGATTTTTTGGAAAATGAAAAACGTATTATAGGCGTTTCCTTGGTAAACCATACCTGAATATTTTGGCATCATAGTATTACGGTGTACGTTTTCAGGACGGGTCTAAGAACGAGCGGGAAGTAAACAACTGTGATGACGCGGCCTCGGCCAATCAGAAGCGGATGAATGCCGACCCCCTGGAGGTCATGTTGATGAACATGGGATATCGGTTAAGTGGCGCGTACGACGTCGACGGTGACGATGAAGACCGGCCCGCGGAGGCCCAGATGTCGTGCCCCACTAGCTGAGATTAGCAGTCTGTGATTTTATATAGCGTAGGGGCGTCACTCTGGGGGTTACCTCCTATGTTGTTGGAATGCCGTATTTCGGTGATGGTGGGTTTGAATATCGGTTGTGTTTGCCGTTAATGATGGCGAGAGTTGACTAAAAATTCAGAGCTCATGCGGAATTTAATTCCGCATGAGCTCTGAATTTTGTGTCAAATTTACAAACTGAAATTTTTGTTAACTTTGTGCAAAATTCAGAGTTCATGCGACATTTAATTCTTCACAAAACTTAGAGCTTGTGTGCAGTTTAATCTGAATTTTATGTCCACTCATTTTATGTTCTGTATGGAAAACATTGTATTTTTTTAATCAACGAAATGCGGCATTGCGATAAGGGAGGTACATATACTACCAGATACTGGCTCCTGTAATATAAGCCCAGTTTTGTCCGTTCATGGCTCATGTGGCCGACTTTAGAAATGGGGCGTATGGCAATTGTGGTCAGTCTAGCTCTTTATCTCCTAGCACTCTCCTGCAGCCTGATAAGGATCACTGGGGTTTGTATGTAGCGTGACATGGGCCCGTTTCACTAAACTTTGTACGACTAAAATGTTTGTAAGTGCAAATTTAGGATCGTCTGGAAATTTCAATTGATGGGTTTACATTTATTGAGCTACCGGTATGCTGTTTATTGAGCTATGCTCAATAAATGTAAATCCAATAATTGTTTACAAGAAAACACTGTTAATGTGAAATTTACAGTCTATCATAATTTTGCACTTACGAACATCTTAGTCGTACAAAGTTTAGTGAAACAGGCCCCAGATGTTTGACATGACTGTGCACATGCACATGTACAGGCTGGTCTGTGTCTACACTGGTCACAAATGCATTAAAGAACATTTTGTCCAGCGCCAGTCACATCAGTGGCACATGAAAAGGTACACTTTGTCTCAGCAATATGTAGGCTATCCTAGTTTACATGTATTATTAACAAAAACGCTTGCAAAAGCATCTGACCGTGTGGAACCTTTATCAGAGTGTAACCCTGTCACCTAAGTAACTGGTATGGACTCTTCCATTTAGATTTTTGAACTATTCCATTAATCCCAAAAGGGGTGTTTTGTCAAAAGTCCGATATTATCCACAAACAGTAGATCCGGATAAGACGTCGCGTTATGAGCCGTCTCATTTTACAATTTCTTGTACACTGGGCGCTATGGTCTTGTTTTTGTAGATTGTGCTCTCTGTGCTGCATATAGCAGAGCTCCAGATAAGGTGTGTATTGGCGTATTTTACGCACTTAGCAGAATATGCGTTGATTATCAAAAGTGGGAGTACATAGTACTTGCAGAAATATGAAAATACGCATTGATTTTCAAATTGAGTAGAGCAAATGCTGTAATCAAGTTGAAAATTTACTTAGTTGAGCTGCAAAAAGCAAACACTGTTTGCTTTTTGCAGCTCAAATAAGTGAATTTTAAATTTGTTTTATCATTTTTTCCCTATTCAATAGGGAAGAAAATCAATAATACATTTGTAAAAGTAAAATACGCATTGAAATCTGGAGGTATAATACTCTTTAGTTACAAAACTTATCTGGAGCTCCGATATAGGTAGACTAACGCATTGGAGTTGGATTACACTTTTAGGTGTATGCAAATTTGGAAATGTTTTCCTAACTATTTTTATTATATCTCGATGAAAGTATATGTTATCGCTGAGACGGTTCATATGAGTGGTCACAACATATACTTCTGATGAGAAGATTTATATAATTGTGTATCTTCAAAATGTAATAGTGGAAATGCCTTTATGGGATTCTGCTACCTACATGTATATACAATGGACTTGAGGACATTTGCTACACGTGTATCATCAGGATCATATCTGTAGCCGATTTCAACAAAATTGCTAATCATACTTGTCTAGCTAAGTATACTTATTTATTTTACCAGAAATGCATTATTTCATATAGAACTATCGACTGCATATATTTGAGGAATAAAAGTACCGGTATGCAGAATTATTATACTGAATTAATTGCATTATTATTACAGCTGTGATAATGTAATACATTCTGTATAATAATTTGGTCAGAAAATATTTTATTTCATTAAATAAAAATTAAGAAATTTATCCTTAAATTGAAAATTTCTCCCTCAAAATGTACTTGGCAAGATATACTTTGCAATTTTGGTGAAATCGGATACTGGATCGAGAAAAGGGACCTTCAGAATTTGAACAGTTATATTCTGATCCACTTGAATATTCCGGCATATGGATTAGGATTTAATTGTGTTTTATAAACGCACTAAGAAAGGCCACAGCCAATATAATTTAAGTGAATAATGTCAATTGGCACCATGTATAGATCTGGATATACACTGGTTAAAAATGGTCAGCAGAGTAGGCCGAAATGAAAGAAGCCAAATGTCATGTTTTCGCCCATTAATAGGGGCGATACAGACTGTTGCTAGATGTCAAGCATTGTTTATCAATTGAAGGGGTCAATGGAAGAAAGAGGGTCCATAAGGGCTTAGCCCCCTTCTTCCACTGGCCCACAACTGAATTTGTAACGTGTGGACCCTGTTTATGCTGAACACATATGTCATAGTATAGTGTTTGGTTGTCAGTGGCTGAAATGTGACATGAACTGGAGAAATGGGTCTTATGGTAGTTCTTTCCTCTCTAGCTCGTGATCTGCTGGCACATTCACATAGCCCGATAATAAACTATCGTAAAGACCATAATCTCCAATTCTCCAGTCACAGCCACAAATCAGTTGGTTTGACTTGCATTTTTTTTTCTTCTCAATGTGAATACCCATCCCTAAATGACCTTAGCTGTTGCTGGAATGCTATACCCATTCACTTTCTCAATGTGAAGGGATGGGCTGTGGCCTAGGGGATATGGCATTGGACTTCAATACTGGAGGCTGTGAGTTCAATCCTTGCCCTAGGCGTGAAAAATACTAACATAGTATTTCCATCCCACTGGTCTGTCGGATGAAACTTTAAACTATGGTCCCCTTCTCTATATGACCTTAACTGTTGCTGTGACGTTAAGCCCATTCACTTCCACTATCTCAATGTGAATACAATCTGATGTCAGTGACTTTTAGTAGAAAGTTAGGCATGCTGATCACTGTGTCTTTGTTTTAAAACTTATTTCATTAAGTTTCATTGGCAAGAATATATTTGACCCCAGCCGCCAACAAGATATTTTTCACTTTGTAACACATTCCCTTCCTACTACATCATAATGAATTGTGTGCTGCCATGTCACTCTTATCCCGTTTGCCCGGCCTTACATGACCTTAGCTGTTGATAGGCTGTTAAACACCAATAAACAAACAAGCAAACAAACATGTCACTCTTAGTAATTAACTAATGAAATATGACATGGAAATACACACTTCGACGCATAACATTAATTTGAAGAAAATCAATTAATTGCTACATTCTTATATTAGTGAGGATATAGAGAATAGTAGGTTAGTGCCGTGAATGGGAAAAAATATCTGGCAAGGCTTAGGAAACGGGATGGGCGAGGCTTGCCGAGCCCATCCCGTTTCCGTGCCATGCCGGATATGTTTTCCCATTCACGGCACTAACCTACTATTATATTTATCCCGTCAACACCTACAAATACGTACTGTGTTGACGGGATAAATGACATTTTACTCTCATATCTATGTTGCGTAATAGCAGGATGGGAGGGTGTGTATTGTAATAATAGATTGATCCATACTGCGTGAATCCGGTTACATTTGTCTCGTATCATAAAAACATGTGCACAAAAGATGACTGGATTTTGTATTGTTGGTGTTTCCTCCAATAATGTTCACTTCGTTGGTTTAGGTCCTTTTCTGCAGCATAAGTTGTATCCCGCTTGCAATTTAGTCATGATTCTTCAGTGCTCCAGATAAGTTTTGCATCTACAGAGTATCATGCCCGCATGTTTCAAATTCAATGTGTATTTCACTTTTACAAATGTAATATTGATTGTCTTCCTTATTAAATAGGGAATAAATGATAAAAAAACAAATTTGAAAATTCACTTATTTGAGCTGCAACCTGTTTGCTTTTTGCAGCTCAACTACCGTAAGTAAATTTTAAACTTTATGACAGCATTTTCTCTACTAAATTTGAAAATCAATGTGTATTTTCACATTGCTGTGAGTATTTTGTACTCACACTTTTGATAATCAATGCATATTGTGCTAAAATAAGTGCGTAAAATACGCACCTTATCTGGAGCTCTGATTCTTCACACATCTGTATCATACTGCGACCTATCGGTTTGTTGTATGCAAGAAGGGTGACTTTTGACTTTGTACTTTGGAGGTTATCTCCCTAGATGCAATTTCACCTTGTAGATTTCGTTCCATAAGCATGATAAGTCATAAATTGCTTTGAATATTTTCATGATAATTCACAAAAATATATCACGACCTAAAGGTGTTGCATTCAAGGGAAGACACCTCTGTATTTTATGCTTGTAGAGTTATATCCCTGTGATGCAATGCTCACCTTGTTGGTTTAGGTTCTTGTTCGAAGAATTAGTCTTCTCTTATTACGGCCCACAAGTTGTATAGCTTTCATAAATATTTGTGACTGGCTGAAGAAATTGGGCTTATCGGTTTTGTTTGCGACCAGTGTGTACCCAGCTAAGCATGTGCATCCGCACAGTCTGATCAGGATCTGCACTTTACGCCATTGCATCAATGAAACACCTGTCATGCTTCTAACAATGAATACAGATTGTCATCAGGCCACATCAGTGTGATATTTGATCAGGAGCAAATCCCATAAGTCTCATAAGCCACATTTGCTGCCAGTGGGGGCATCCCTGACTCATGGACACATTTCAAGTTTCATTTTATATCCCCAAGTGCACATACAGGTGAAAGAATCAGACCTATATAAAAAAACAAACTCCCTCTAAAAAATGAATTACCCCACCCACCAGTTGTTGTACGGTCGGGCATGTTACGGTTCTACCATCATAGACAGGTAGATGTGGTAATGGAATTTTTTAATTGGCATTTTCGTTTGATTATGCTCTGAAGTTTGTTCGACGTTCTGTCTAGGGAGCAGCCACTGATACTTACTCTTACCCCATTCTTGGTGTTGAATTCAAATTATTCTCTGAAATCATAGAATCCACTGACCAGTATGTTCTTATTCTGACATATGTTATTTACAGAGATTCTATCATGTTAACTATTGCTTTTTTACTGTATACTATTATTACTCTTCAATATTGTTTGTTAAATTAATAGTGAATACATGTATGCAATTACATTACTGTGGAGCTTTGAATACATGGAAAAAGAGAATAATTTAGTGTTTTTATTTCTGTGCCAAGTGTAACATTACAGCCTGGCACATCGTGTACTACCGAGTGCATAATAATATTTACACTAGTGGGAGTGGGTGGTGGTCGGGCAAATGAGACTGCGTAAATTAACGGTATGGGTTCATCCTTATAGGAATCACGATTTGCCTGGTTTGGCCTTCAGGTACGTTTTTATCTTTGGCTCTTTAGTTACCTGGGAGTTGAATTGGGTTATTGCCTATTATAAAAGTAGTAAGATTATTACTGATCCTACTGCTTTTGGGAGGGGCCAAGTGATTCTGGTGTGGCGAGGACCTGGCATCAGATCAGGATTATTATGATTTCAGGGCTGAATATATAGTTTTGTTATTGTAAATATTCAGTTCTGATTTTGTGATTTTCCCCCCATTTGTACATGTACTTGAACATGTACATGTACTTGTACAGGTAATATATGGGATTTAGTAGTAAACCCATTGACCCGGCCTTAAATGACCTTAGCTGTTGATAGGCCGTTAAACCCCAACAAACAAACAAAAACAAACACTCGTGGGAACAATGAATTTGAAAAATAACTAAGTGACTTTTGAAAAAATTACCCACGACTCGTCTCCCCTTGGCAGCCATTTTTAATTTTTGCCGACTGCATCATTGTTCATGCAATAACTCTACAGCCCCGTGCAGGCACCGGGGCGGGATCAACTGATCCTGAGAATAGTGCTGCAGTAGCCATTGCTTGTCGTAAAAGGCGACTAAACTGGCTTAACGATTGGGTTCATACTTTCCGGAACCCACTATACCAGATTTGGCCCTCACGTACATTTTTGGCTTTCTTGTATGTGAGAGTTGAGTCGGGCTATGCCCCATATATAAAAGTAAGATTAGCGCTAATCCTATTACTTTTAGGGGATGGGATAAATGATGCTGGTGTGGCGAGGGCCTGGCACCAGATCAGGTTGTTCTAATTTCAGGACTGAATATATATTTTTATTGTAAATATTGAGTTCTGAAGTTGGGATTTACCCCCCTTGGACAGGTGGATATGGGACTCGACCCCGTTGACCCGTCTGCGTGTAGACTCCCTGAGGCTTGTACCTCTATGTCAGAAAAGCGGACGTTAAACCCTATTCACTCACTCACTCACTCATGCAATAACTCAAGTTCTACTTGACGTATCATAACCAAATTCAGTATACATGTTTAACACGGCAAGACGAGGAACGCTATTGATTATATTAAAAAATTGCACATGACTTATCTCCCCTTGGCGGCTATTTTTAATTTTCGCATTCTGTACCCTTGTCCACACAAATTCGGTTTATCACGTCAAGATGAAGACCCTATTGGTTTTCAGTGAGTTATCTCCCCTTGATGACTGGGCTGTTCTCGACGGGCGTATATTGTGACATTTGGCACTCTTGATTAGATTTAATTTAATGACAAAAGTTCGTCGACAGCAAAACGTTTAACAGGCAGTAGTAACCGCCGCCAGATAATTGTGCCGGGTACTAGACGTAAATGCATTTATTATATACTATAGTATTTGCTATACTACACTTACTTAAATTCTTCGTTCGGATTCACTTGGTTTCTTCTCAGATTTCTGCACGTTTTGTTACGCAATATGGTGGCGCCCAAACTCCAAGTGCCCGGATGACGGTTTCCCGCGCTGCAGGGACGAGGATTCGCCCCCGGTTTTGGTCGCCCCAGGACAACTCGTCACGGCGAGGTTGGTTGTCCCTGGACCAACTCGCCACGGTCACCACACTCCTCCTCACTTTATGAAATGGGAGGGGCCCGTCCAAGTGGTACAGTCGCCGGGCGTTGTCGGTCGTGATCTGCAGGACCCGCTTCCATGGCTGCGACCGTTTTCTTGCCACGATTGCCCCGACTATGCCGATCTGCGCTGGGGTGGTGTACCGTCTGAACCGATCCTGAAGTAGGGGGGGTCCGTCTCCAGGAGTAATCGGTCATCTGGGACGGCCCTCAAGCCCACATCATACACCTGGTCGAATGACTCGGCCATCGCCGTGAAGCCGAAGTGGGTGTTTGGGAATTACTTCCGCCAACGGTCGACCACTGCTTGTGTCCCCCGGAAACAGTGGAGATGAATCCTCTGATGCAACCACACCTTTCAAGTGGAAGAGCAGCTGCATCATACATCCATCTCGCTGGTCGTCGTCCATCCCGCGACAATGCAACACCAGGGCATGCTCGGGCTTCAGGTGCTGTAAGACCGTGTCCAAGAGGATGTGCTGCTTGGCCCAACCATCTCCCGTGTATTCGATGCCGACTTCGCCCATCGCTACGACACCCGGGAGAGAGAGGTGTGCGACGAATGCAGATACGTCATCTGTCGAGTAGTGGACTGCATTCCTCGGGTGTAGTCCAATAGCCACACCGACTCCCTCCTCAGCCAGCTGGGATATCTCCTCCTTGCTGGGGATCGCAGTACACGGCAATTCCACCAGACAGCTGGCCCCTGTGCCTAGCCTCCAAATCTATTGACCCGCAAACCTGGCGAGTGTCGAATTGGGGTTGTGCAGCTTCACACGGGTCCTGTCCAGGTGGAAATGACTGTCCACCGCCTCTGGAACCTTGGTCTCGCGACGAGGTAGCCCGGTGACTGGACCCACCGCGGATCTTCCTAACACATCCGCCCGGTCCTTCTGCTCCAAACGGGCTATCAACAGGAGCATCATCCGCCAGTGCACAACTACTGCCGGAGAATTGACAGGTGCCAAGGTGAACTTCTCCGGTGGCTGCAGACCCTTGATATCACACACCACTCAGATGGCTTCAGCCTGCTGTGTGTTCATGGTCACCTCCCCGGGCTTGATCTGCCGCAAGCTCCCCAGGAACTCGGTCAGTCCACTGAGGTCGTTGATGGTTCCCAGGATTAGACTTGTGCACTGAGTGAGCACACCGATCAGCCTCCTGGTCAGCTCTGGCGAAGGGATGAGGCGTCATAAAAACTACTCTGAACATGGAAGGCGAATGCGTGCTCCCGCGTAAGCGGAAGGCCGCACACGGTCACCGGACAGATCAATGAACGCCCAACCAACCCCGTGCGACGTCACCAATGGCCCGCTCCGGTTGTGGTGGGTTTTGGTACACGGTACGCGTGATCCCCTCGCTTTTGGGTCTTTTTGCTGCTGGATGCAGATCCGTTTTGTAGGGTGAATATCTTCACCTAGCTGAGGACTCCAGACGCGCCACTCCCGGTTTCCGTGGGCTGGACCGACGTTCGGGGCGTGGTGACCTCCGAGGGCTGGACATCCGCCCCTTCCTAGGTGACTTCCGGGGGCTCGATCGCTGGCTCTTCCCCAACGACTTTCTAGGACTGGATCTTTGGTTCCTCCCTGACTTATGCGGGCTCAGTCGGCGTCCCCTTACCGGGGATCTTTTTGCAGATACCGACTCTTGCTGGCCAGACTCCAGGCGAGAGGGTTGTGCCGTCTTCCGGAGACGTTCTGGCGAAGCCCAGGTCTGCGGCGCGATTGATAGACGGTCAGGTGGTGTGTTCGGCGGTTCATCGGATCTGGCCGTGGAGTCATTCAGTAGCTGCTCCTCATCCGCTTCCGTCACCTCCATGTCCAGTACCACCTCCATGGGAGACTCCCCCCGATCCTGCTCAGTGCTGGGTCTAGATTGACCCAGGTCCCCACCCGCCGCGGTTTCCTGCCGAGTTCCATTCCCGGCTTCCTTCTCTCCCTCGGACCTGGACTGGCCCAAGCGCATCGTCTCCACAGGGTCCCCTGACATGTCCGTCTTTACGACCTGCAACTTAGCGTCTGTCTTTAGCCGGATGTCCCTGGACGGTGATGTACTGGGCATGGCGCTTAGGGTTTCGATCAACGATGTAGTCTGGATATTGTCATCGATCCACTGTTTCTCCATGAAGTCGAGCGCGGAGGCTTCCTTCGCTAGCGACTTCTTCCAGCTAGTGTTGCCCAGCCGATTTGCCAGGGACATTTGACCTAGTAAGGTGTGGTTCCTCTGGTCCCGGGCCTGGACGGCCAGTAGCAATAGCTCAACTAGGTCCCTCGGCTTCCACAAGCGGCGCCTTCGCGTCAACTCGATGTCTCAGATTGCCCTGGCTTCCTTCTTCCCCATTTCTGCAATGAAAGTCAGGGTTAGGTCCCGAACCATCCTTGCCACCACCTCGATCGTCGCAAGCATTACCTGAGAATGGACGTTACCGCATACATGCATCACACCAGTACTTACCGATCTGCAAGGCATCCGAAGCGCTTATGTCAACGCACGACCCATGGAACCACTCGTCATATCCGTCGCACTGGATCATGAACCTACATTGCCATGGTTTTCTACATACGCAGTACTGGGTTTCATCTCTCGCCTGTTCTTGTGTAACCCCTTCTGGGTTCTTCAACCATTTCTGGACACAGGCAGGAACTTTACGATCCCGGCAGGGTTTGATCCGGTCATGATTTACTACAAACAGTGACTTATCCGGAACAGTGATGCTGAAATCTTTTCTACGATGACAGCAGGTCCCTTCCATGGTGAATAGAGTTTTCTGCATTTCCCTTTGAGTGTGGCGGTATCAAGGACATATACCACGTCACCCACTGCGTAGGACCTATGTAAGACCCTAACATCATAGTCGTGCTTCATCCGGCGTAAGGATGTTTGTAGATTGTCCCTTGCCGCGTTATGTGCAGCCTGAACGTTCTTCATTAAGGTCGCGACGTATTGGTCCGCACTCAGGGGCTCGCTTGTCTGCCGCGGAAACATTAAGTAAGCCGGAGTGGATACCTCCCGGCCTAACATCAGTTTGTTCGCGGTGAATTCCGATTTACCAAGCTCCGCAGAGCTCCTGCAATCTGTGGAAGGTGTACGTCCCACTGTTCCTGGGAATCTCCGATGTAGCACCGGACAGCGTCCATCAATGTCCGGTTGAATCGCTCTACCTGACCATTGGCAGATGGTCTGTAGGGAGTAGTACGAGTCTTGTGGATCTCGAAAGCTTCACAAAGTGCTGTGAATAGCTTTGATTCAAAGTTGCTATCCTGATCTGAGAATATCTGATACGGATATCCTATCCAAACCGTGAGAAGAAATGGTTCACCGCCGCCTGTGCGGTAACTTGCGCTGTCTGAGACGGTAGGGGCACACACTCTACCCACTTGGTGAACTGGTCCACCATCATCAACACATGCTCATTTCCCCGTGCCGTCTTTTGCAGTGGTCCCAGGAAGTCGATATGAACACTCTCCATAGGAGCACTTGCTTGGTATTCCTGCATTGGAGTGCGTCCGTGCCGTGGGGACTTCTTGTTCTTATTGCAGACTGAACATGTGGCGACATTGCTTTCGATAGCCTTCCCCATACCGTGCCAGTAGAACTTCTCTTTCATTCTCGCCTTCGTCCTTAAGATTCCCTGGTGCCCCGCACTTGGGAGGTCATGATTGGCCTGCATGGCAATTTCCTTCATGGATTCTGGCACCAAAAAGTCCAGGTCACCCTCTTCGTCACGTCGGCGATACAGACTCCCATCAATCATGTCGAATTGTTCTTTATTCAGCCAGTATGCTTTGACTGTTGGACTCGACAGGAATTAGTCTCTCTCGCTGGGTACTTTCTCATGCTTCAACCAGTCCATGATCATGATTATACTCTGATCTGCTTGTTGGGCTTCCCTTACCTCTGCGATTTCCAATCCCCAACAGATCTGTACCAGTTTCCGTTCCCTAATCCCATATACCTTGAGGTGCATTCCCCCATCGTCGGCTAGTATTTCGACGTAGACGTCCTGTTCGGACTACAGCTCGTTTTCAACCCCATCCTGAATCTTATCAGAAGAGTCATTCCTTCGGCCACCGAGAATATCAGCGTCTGCTCCTTGTCTGGTTGTAGCGGATACCTCTCTTTCCAACTACCCACCGTCGTCTTCAGGATACGACCAACAATGATTGTTGGTATAACTGGTTTCACCAGTTCCTCCGAACAAGAAGTCTGCTTCACCGGTTTTTTCGAACCAGAAGCCCGTATCACCAGTTCACTATGTGAACAAGAAACAACCGGTCCCCGACCCGCAGGGACAGAGCGAACCGGATGGGTTGGCGCCAACGACCTCACCAGTTCATCAAAACAAGAAACCTGCTTCACCAGTTCATTCGAACAAGAAGCCCACCTCTTCACCGGTTCACTATGTGAACAAGAAGCGCCCGATCCATCCTTTTCAGGGACACCCCCAGCAGTCATTGCTGGTACAACCGGCCTCACCAGTACAGCTGAACAAGAAGTCTGCTTCACTAGTTCTTTCGAACAAGAAGCCCGCCTCACCAATTCACTACCCGCATGAACAGCGCCAACAGGATTTGTTGGTGCAACAGACTTCACCAGTTCATCTGGACAAGAAGCATGCTCCACCCGTTCTTTCGAACAAGAAGCCACCGGTCCCTTCAAAACATCGCTCGTGGTATCCACCGCCACTGAGACTCTAATATCCTCATCGTTGTTTATACCGGTACCAGGACTGACCGGATTCTTTCCGTTGACGTTTGAATTGACAGTTACGGAAGTTGCATCCGTAGACGTCAGCGGAACTGCATCGTCGACCTCTCTGGTAAAAGATACCCACTGGCCATCGGCTCTGATACAATACTTGCATCCTGCCATGTTACAATGGTCTGATACCACCGGCCTTCTATCCACAGTTCCTCTATCCACCTTGCCAGCTGCCCTTGTGGTTGTTTAAGTTCAGTAGCCAAGTTAAACGTGAATGGTCCGTCCTTACTGTGAATGGCCTGCCTAGCAGGTAGTGTCGGTTTTGGCGAGTAAACCGTACGATGGCCAACAACTCTTTCCGCGTCGTGCAGTACTTCCGCTGCTATTTTGTTAATGCGAAGCTACCATAAGCCACCACCTTTTCCACCCTATTTTGGATCTGTATTAAACTCCGCACCTATTGCTAGGTCCGAGGCATCCGTATGCAACATGTAATCGTCTGTGTGATTCGGGAGTGCCAATACAGGTGTGGACGTCAGTGCCTCCTTTAGCGCCGCGAACGCTGTATCTTGTTCGACATCCCATCGGATTTCCACTACTCTATAGAGCGGCTCTGCCAGTTGCGAGAAGTTCTTTACGAAGTTCCTGTGATAATTTGCCAGGCCCATAAACCGTTCGACATCTTTGGAGCACTTTTGTTGCGGCCACGTTGACACAATGTCGGTGTCCTTCGCCGTCATCGAAATTGTATCTCCGCTAACCACTCTGCCCAAGAATTCGACTTTTTGCTGGAAAAAACATGCATTTCCCAGGTTTCAGCTTGAGCCGTACTGCCTAAAACGTGTTAGTGTGTCACGCAGGTTCATCAGGTGGTCGAGAAAGTTTCATCCCATCACCAAGATATCGTCCAGAAATGCCAAGACCGATTTTCAATTGAGTCCCCGAAGAACTAGATTCATGACTGGCGTAGGTAGCAGGTGCATTGCAGAGGCCAAACCCCATACGGACGTGTTCGTACAGCCCGTACTTCGTGTGGAATGCCGTCTTACTGCGGTCCTCGGGTTTTATTCCCACCTGCCAATATGCGGAGTTAGCATCTAACTTTGAAAACCAGATATTTCCAGCCAGAGTGTCCAGACAGTCGTCAACTAGCGGCAATGGGAACACGTCTTTCACAGTGACATTGTTTAATTGGCGGTAATCTATACACCACCGCACGCTACCATCTCGCTTGCGTATGAGCACCGGTGACGAGGCCCATTCTGAGGTCGACTCTTGTATGACACCAGCCGTCAGCATCTTCTCGATGTGTGCCTCTTCTTCATCGACAAAACATGCTGGTGTTCTGCGCATGCACTGCTTGATCGGTCTAGCGTCACCAGTGTCGATTCCATGTTCAAGCTCGGAAAAAGTTCCAAGGTCGAACTCGCTTCTGGCGAAGACGTCATGAAACGAGGTCAGCACCTCGCCCAATCTCTGTTGTTCCACATCCGACAGCGATTCCTTTGATGCCTTGAATACCTGTTTTAGATGACTGGGTACTCCGCATGTGGTGCTATCTTCCGACTTGTCTACGATGTCCGTGTGCGTTTCATCCGGCACCGCAGTCGCGGCGGGGATATCCGGCAACTTGCTGTCCACAGGGTACGCCTTAGCTATTAGGCTACCTTTCATCAGCACCCTATAGTGCTCCGATGGATTGACGCAGCATACTACTGGCGCTGACCCAGCCGAACGAAGCACGCGCGGTCTGAATATTTTCGGGTTGTCACAAGGCTCTATGACAGTCAGGCAGCTTAACACCCATGGTACATTGTATATGTGCTACCGAATTCGGCGGTATAACCTGTCTCCTGGCAACCGTGATCATCGCTACCTGTGGTGCGCCGCTTGAATACCCAATGTCCATGGTGATCTCCATGCCATTATATGTTAATGTTCTTTTTCCCATGTTGAGGATGGCATCTCCCTTCAACAGGATGTATATTCCGAACAACATGACCTGATCAATGGGCGCTACGTACACAGGACCTTTATAACAGCTTTCCCCAATTTCAGCCACACAGGTGACGCGACAAAACCATCCATGCTCATCTGCCGTCCCGCCGTGTCTGGCCGTACATTTCGCACTTTCTTCGGCTGCTGGCTCAGTGACGCATATATTCTGTCGGGAATGATGGTCACCTCCGCCGCCGGGTCCACAACGGCATCCACCATTTTGTCCCTGACTTGTATCGGTATGCTGTATGTCGATGCCGATTTTAGCATACTCACATTGACAGTCGACACGTCTTCTCGGCCGGCTGGCGCAACATCTGTCATGCTTGTGCCTTCGTTTTGCGATTTACCATCTGTCACGCGGCTGACTACCACCTCAATCTCCGCATCCCGTGTACCTGTTGTCGCACCGCACATAGGCGATGGGACCTCGCCGTCAGCATCCTGACCACTACTCGCGCCGCACATAGACGGCGGGACCATTGCTGGAACTTCAGTTGCACTGCATATAGGCGGCGATACCTTTGTTGGTAATACGCTGTCCGCATCCTGGTCTGAACCCACCCCGCCTATAGCCTGTGGCAAATTTGGTTGAACCTCCCTGTGTGTCTCCCCACACATAGGTGGCGGGACATTTGCCGCTACCTCATTGCTGGAGCCCTAGCATGTAGTCGCACCGCATATAGGCGGCGGGACACTGCTCGTAGCTTGTTGTCGGCCCCTGGTTCGAGGCCTCTCTCTGTTCGGATCGAGTGCCGGCCTTCATACTCGACCCTTGCTCGTTTAAACGACTGGCTCCTTGACGGCTGCCTTGGCGCCTATCTCCCCTTGGTTTGTAGTCTGGACATTCATTTCGGAAATGTCCCAGTCTGTTACAGTTATAACAGCGCTTGTTCTTCCTGCCAGGGCCCCTGTTTCCTCCCCGGTCCATGTCCATTTTCGCCAATTTATCAACCAGTTTGTTGATATCTTTTTGTATCTGGGGTCAGGGTTTATGCCAATTCATTTGGCGCCACCCGTGCCTCAGTAAGTGGTTCTCTCGGTCTTTGTACTTTGCACCCCACTTCTGACACAATTATAGTATTTGCTCCCTTCTCTCGTGTTGGACAGCGTAGACCCGGTTCACATCTTCAAAGTCCTCTGCGGTCACTTGTTGGTCCGATTCCCATCTATCCGTGTTTCTCCCGAATGCTGCTTGCCGTGTGTGCTGGTATAGCCGGACTTCATTGATCGCCTCTTCGATCGTATGCGGCTTTTGCATACAGACATGATGACCTGCCATGCTGTCGCGCAGTCCCAGACAAAATCGAGATATCGCCTGTTGGTTTGAATATCTTTCAGGTAGGTCGGCGAACGCTCTTGTAAATAAGGTGAGGACGCAATCCGCCCAATCCTCAATGGCATCCCCTGCCTTCTGTGTCGCCTGCTGGAAATGCGCTTGTACCGATTCTGGCAGCTCCCTTGCCCCAAACCGCTCCTCCAACCTATGCAGCAATTGCTGGTAGGTGGTTAAACCATTTCGCTCCAAAATAGTTGCGCAGAAATCGCTGGTTTTACTCCAAATTAAACAATCTACACATTGCTCTGGAGTCCAACCACTCGACTGTGCATACCGAGTACATTTTTGTCGGAACGCGACCCAATTCGACTTACCATCGAAATGCAAGTTTTTCGGTAATGACCGGACTGCATCGAAATGCCTTGTTTGTTGCCTATCTCTCCGTCTACGGTTACAGTGGTATTCATCATCACTAGACTCCACATCCGTAGTATATGGATCATACCTGTCCTGCGGGTACCTTGGTCGGATATCTCTGTATATTTGCCGTTCGTTGGTGTCAGGCAGGGCAGTGTACTTGCCCCGTTCCGGTATCTCATTCCGACACCCATAGCTACTACGTCTCGCACCCCTGTGGTCATACGCCGGTGCCAAAGTCTGCTGGTCTATGCGGATATCTGGTGGGTAAGTATAGTCTGACCGCCCCGGCCGGATGTCCGGGAGTTCCTTCTGTACATACGTCAGTTGTCGGTCATCAACGAATGGGTCTTCACATTGTACCTGTTGTGCGCCCTTGTCGTAGTAGTCTGCAGCTTTGTCGACCAAACACGACTGTAACTGGTCTAACCGCTTTTGCATTTGCGCCAGTGCAAACTCATCCGGTGATACCTTGGTGCTCGCATGTGGAATTCGATGCTCGCTTTGCTCAGACAGAGTGTCCAAGGCAGACAAAGCATATCCCCTGGCCGGCATCTGACAACTCGCCCTGATTCAAACCGTCGAGTGGATTCACATCCCCAAGTTGGCTGTACCGCAGAGATGCTACGGCGGAACCCGAATTTTCCGCTTCTTGACCCTGGATTGGGCGCTCATTCGGGAAATTACTGGGTCGGGGATCTACATACTGGGGTAGTGGAATCTCCGGTGGTGGGGGTATGTGACTTACTGGTATTGTGCTGTTCGGAGCAACACTTCTGACACCATTATAGTATTTGCTATACTACACTTACTTATATTCTTCGTTAAGATTCAATTGATTTCTTCTCAGACGTCTGCACGTTTTGTTACGCGATATAGCGGCGCCCAAACTCCAAGTGCCCGGATGACGGTTTCCCGCGCTGCAGGGACGAGGATTCGCCCCCGGTTCTGGTCGCCTCAGGACAACTCGTCACGGCGAGGCTGGTCGTCCCTGGACCAACTCGCCACTGTCACCACAATACCTACATGAAATACATAGTTATACGATGTAAATAAAAGTCATATGTTCTCATAGATGAAATAAACAACTTCCGGTGAAAATACGACTACTTCCGCTAACTATATCCATAACGCGCATCTGCACAAAACAGCGCAAATAGGCTGCAAATACACATTCATTACCGTATGCAGTCTAAAAAAACTGCGAATTTCCATGGAGCAGTATATAATAAATAGAATATTCATATTTTTGCAACGAATATGACATATATGTTCATCTCGTGGTGTGAAATATCCATATTTCAACGGCACTTGTGAAATATGGACATTTCACACCACTCAATGAACATATACATGTATGTCATATTCGTTGCGAAAATATGAATATCCTCTATTTATGCAATAGCTCTAAGTAGAGCCGAGTGGTATCTCGTCAGGAAACCGGTGCATTGTCTGACGTAAGACATTGAATACACAGGGTAAGAGTGCAGCACCAGTGAGGAGTTTTTTTCTCTGTCTTTTTGGCCATTGAAAAGTCATTGCAACATGAGATGCAAGGTACAGTACATCGTAAAAACATAAGCTGGCACTATAACGATATCCCTGGGCCACAATTTGACAATAGTGGGTTACTCCAGTGGAACCTCTATAAACCGGACACCATGGGAGGTCCCCAGGGTGTCCGGTTTAGAGAGGTTCCACTGTAAAACAGGCAGATGACTACTTCAAGATACGATGTCATGCATCCTGATCCTTGTACAGTGATAACGTTTTCTTCAGCAGCACGTCTGGGAGGAGTGTTTTTCGACTCAATAGCGAACAGTAGGTATACGCACTGATTTAGGACTACACTGATTTCTGTATTTTTCGTGTACATTTGTAGGTCTACAAAATGTGCAAATCTCCACCCCTTTTGTGCTGTCTTGTCTCATTTGCTAGATGATACCAACGATAACATGTACACGTCTGGGTATTCTTAGGACCCAGTCCACATACATGTAAGCATTATATGTGCATGTGTAGACGTAATCGTGTACACACACATGATATGCGTGACAGGCACAAATGCATATTATAGGAAGCAGGCAGGCAATTGATTTCCCATAGACCCACATTCACACAAACATGACAATCGCAAACTACCTGCGGCAAAATTAATTTTGTTACTTACATTCCTGGAGTCAACATCCTAAGCCGGTTCTAGATCCATGCCAAACACGGGGCCATGCGGGTTGATTTCCCAATAGTATTTTTCAATATTTGTCGCAAGATCCTCCTTAACTGATTGTGAGAGGCGGTGATTTTTATAAAAGTCACCCGCCGCCCTCAGAAAAGCAGTACAATTTTGGCTATTTTCAACCGTCCCGTGATGCCTCAGGATAGAGTCAACACAGTCAACTTATGAATAATAGTGTAAGGAAATGATCCTTACTTTAGTTGTCAAATGGAGCGTTTCATTCCCCAGCTGTCATACAAACCTTAACTACTTTATTTAATGAGTGATTTGCCAGATCAGATGAATATTGTAAGGTGGTGTGCTACATAGCTGCCATATAAGCCATACTATTCACATTCTGCTGGGTCAATCACAACAGAATGTCGTGGAATGGCCATTGTCGACTGTTGACATTGATTTGACAGTTTGGGCTGGATATTCATTACCATGGTGTCATACCGATATATTTTGGTAGCTCAACACTTCTAAGTATTTACATAGGTGATCATACCTCAAACGTTCCTGTAGCTCCATTATTCTAATTATTTGTTCGGCGGTGCTCGCAAGGTTTCGTGACCGCCATTATTTGACTGTCGATTCACGCAGCCTTTCTGGCTGGCGGTCACTCATTAAATGCATGTTTATCTTCATAGTTTTACACTTACCTGATGTATTTTGACATGTAGAATCGTCTGTACATCTGACCGTCACGATGTGTGAGCTATCTACGCTGTATTTCTAGTATAAAGCCCAACAATGTAACTTTCAAATCCAAGATGGCGGAAACTTGACAGTTTGAATGTCCTAGCCATCCGATTGGCTGACTGTCAGATCCAGTGTCTATATATATATAAGAAAGGAGACTGGCTCATTTCAGCACCACCACCGGGTACGGAAGGTGTTCGAGCCAATTCCCACCCTTAAATATGAGCCGAATGAATGAATGAATTTCAGCACCTCGGTCACCCAGTGACAGCAGACAAATCGCGCTTGTCAGAATAAAAATTCGCCAGTCTACCGACAGCCATTTTCTAGTCTAAGGGACGCTACTCTGTTTAGAAACTGCTATTAGTCAGTTAGTACTACATTAATTATCTCCCTTATACATTAGTCTAGTCCTTGAATTAACTACTTGTGGATGCCATCATGACCACTGCTAATTAAATAATGAAACGTTTATCTTGTTTAGTATACTCTAAACTGCCAACCAGGGTTTAGTTGCTAGCCTAACAATATAGACGGTAAACCAGTCCTGGTACAGCTTAGCAACAAGGAGTAAATTCTCAGGACAGCGGCATTCATTGTTGTTATTATTATGGCAGAGAAATAAATAAAATATATGCTACAGCCCAGTGGACACGACGTCAGATAGACGTCGAACGGACGTCGGAATCCGACGTCGATCGGACATCGGAATCCGACGTCGAATGGACGTCGGGATCCGACGTCGAACTGACGTCAGGATCCGACGTTGTATATACGTCTAATTCTGACGTCATTTCAACGTCGGATTCCGACGTCTAAACAACTTTCATTTTCAAATATAATCCAACGTCTATCCGACGTCAGAAAACGACCTTTATCCAACGTCTGGTTCTGACATCAATTCAATGTCGGGTTTTATCGTCTAGAAAACTTTATTTTGCATTGATTACTTGATCTGCAGTTTCACTCTGGATCAACTAATCAATATCCTGGTTTGGTACCTGGTCAGTAATAAACACATATTTTGGCTGGCAAATGTATTTCTTATACTTTCACATATATTTTTGCCATAAATTAATGGTGCGATTCGTTACTCGATGGAATCATATAGCAGGGACTTAGTTCACTTTAACCCTTATCCTGCTGCAGACGACAATCTTGAGGATGTAAATCGCTGAATATTCGATCATTTCGCGATAAAAACATACATAGGCATTTCATTAGAATTGTCTCACGAGACAATTTTAATGAAATGTCAAGTAATCTTTTCGTGGAGAACTGGAACTGTGTCCACGGATACGAATGCCCCCACTGGTGCATCGATGGTCAACCATAAACGTATCGTCCACTTCCACCTCGGGTTCCGAGTCCGCGTCGATCTACGATTGCGTGAATTGTACGTATCCTGAAGCGTCGCCGGCGATGTCTTGGGGCGAGCTTGTTTCTGATTCTTTTTCATCTTAGCATCGTGCTTCATTCGTCGCTTCAGCAGTTCTTCGAGAGGATCCTTATTAGAATTCGGTTTACTTTTCACAATTTCTCTCTGCCTGTCTCTGTATCGTCTCAATCGTTTCAATCGTTGCAATCGTTTCTTCATCTCGTGCTGCGCTTTACGTATTCGATACATGGCCGTACTGTGTTTCAGTGTATCCAAGGATGCCAGCGTGATTTCAAACATTCATTGTTCGATAAGATCGTCTCGTTCGGAAGATCGATCGGCTTCAATCTCTTCCATTTTTGTGTTGCTCTCGTATGTGTATGTCTTAGCGTTGTCTGAAATATACATAAAACAACACAATTATGAAAGCATACAAATGTTTGCATATATTTAAGTATTAGCCCTTACATGATGTATACCTCCATAAAGCCAACATGTGCAAACAATGTATATCCAGATGAGACGGCTCGTCGTCTCATCAGGATCTGCCGCATTTGCCACTATTATTCATCTAGAATTGTTTTTTGTCATAAATGGAATACATGTAGTACAAAAATAGTGTGAAAAAGACAAGGTAGGATAACCAGGGTTGAAATCGTTAATAATACTAATACACTAGTATACGTTAGGCCATCAAAAGTACTTTGGTTCTCAGATATCGCCGCGTCTGAATAATCCCTGCGCGTCTAGAATTTTATCGTCATGGAGAATAAAAGTGTACTATAATTTTGCCACATGATCAATAAAAAACACTACCATGAAAAGTTAAATCCAATCATGTCTGACAAAAATATTGTGATTTTTCACATCTAAAGAGTTTATTGTAACTTTATATAACATTTTCCTTTTGTTTGAGATGTTCGTTTCTTATTTTGTTTTCAAGTTGCCAGATGCATATATGCATGAATAAAATCACACAAATATGCATCTGCATGGCAACTTGAAATAAAATCACACACGAACATCTCAAACACAAAGAAATTATATATATTAAAAAAAAGCCGTTCTGCCGTTGCACATTCTGCACACCCCGTGACTGCCAAAGTCCTTATTTTTATGGCCTAATGTATATGTTGTAGACCGCTACCGAATACATGTTCGATGAGCGTTACAGCTTCAAATCTCGTTTCCTATGAAACTTGTAAATTCGTTATATGAATAGCCACTCATGTAAGAAAGTAATTTCACCAACAAGAAATATGTGTATAAATCAGCATACTTCCTTTTTACGGAGCCCCGCAGGGGACGTAGAATTTTTTTTATATTAATTCGTTCACACGAAATAACAATGCGTTCCCTAAATTTAACAATTCGTTCCCACGAAATAACAATTCGTTCCCACGTTCGTGTTGTTATATCGTGGGAACGAATTGTTAATTCGAGGGAACGAATTGTTAATTTGAGGGAATGAATAATTCGTTCCCACGAATTAACAATTCGTTCCAGTGGGAACGAATTGTTATTTCGTGGGAACGAATTGTTAAATTGAGGGAACAAATTGTTAATTCGTGGGAACGAATTGCTAAATTGAGGGAACGAATTGTTATTTCGTGGGAACAAATTAACAAAAAAAAAGAATTCTACGTCCCCTGGGTGGCTCCGTACATGTACAGTGTGATGTACAATTCGAATAAACTTTGAGTATATGCGCCATTATCTAAGGCGAATAGTTTCACAAAGACAGTATGTAACGATGACAAAATCTATAATTACTATAGCTGTCCTACAAGTTTTGAGAAAACGCGACCGCATAGACCTCCGTTAAAGGCACAATTATATGATAATGCATGCAGTTTGTAAATGGTGTATAGCGACAATTAACGACACATGAATATGTGCGAAGTGAGACGGGGCGAAATAATTTCACGAATTGAAACGTGAATCAACTGATCATGGCGTTGTCATGTACTTTTGTATTAAAAATGTTATTGAAAACATGTTAGCTGACACGAATGCATCAATATACTTACATAAGAAAGTTAATTTCTTCAAATTACGTCGATCTTTCCCCAATTTCAAATTAAAATCACAAAGAGAAAACGGAAATGGCGGGATAACCTAAACACAATTGGAGCACCTCGGGGATTATAGATTAACCAGACCTCCGCTTTGGCGAAAAGATCCGAGATAGTTTCGAATGAGTCATGTCGGCTATTTACCAGCGTATTACTGTATCTGTGGCTACCGCTATGCAGTAACGCGGGAACCAGGTCCAGTGGCATTTGACACGGACGCTAATAACGCATGTCAGTTGTCAACACTCCGCGCGCGCACGAGAATCTTGACCTAGAAATCTGCGACGTTAATGAAATTGCACGTAAGCCCAGCCCAACCTAAATACATACGCAAAATTAATCGTCTAGGATATAAAATGATTAATTACATAGGCCTAAACATGTCGCAAATAAAGGTTAAACTGAATTAAGTTGGTTTGGAAATCAGATCAGCTGCTCTTCCATTGGCGTATCTATAGGCTAACGTAGAGATAGATCTGCTGACAGTGAGTCACCATTTAGTGTATACCAATCACGACCTGGACCAGACGTCTATTCGACATCGGAAACGGACGTTGATCCGACGTCGTGATTCCGACGTCAACCCGACGTTGTGTTTGTGTTGCGACGAACTACGACTAGCAAACAACGTCAGTACGACGTCGTAATCCGACGAGGTTTCGACGTCGGGGTTTCGACGTCGGGCTGACGTTGGATTTGAGTCACCGACGTCGCGACCTGTAGCCTATTTCATCAACATTGCAAAGTATACTTTAGTAGCAAAGTATACTTTGAGGGAGAAATTTTCAATTTTATGATAAATTTATTAATTTTTATTATACTGAATTTATTACATTATCACAGCCATTATGGCTGTGATAATGTAATAAATTCAGTATAATAATTCTGCATACTTGTAATCATGAAATATATCCATTTGTTAGTTCTATATGAAATAATGCATTTCAGGAAAAATAAATGATTACTCCCTCAAAGTATACTTTGCTAGTAAAGTATACTTTGCAATGTTGATGAAATCGGCTACTGGATCCGACCTAGATCGGACGTTGTACCGACGTCGTGTGTTTGCTGGGAGGAAATAGAGAATAGTAGGTTAGTGCCATGAATGGGAAAAAATATCTGGCAAGGCTTAGGAAACGGGATGGGCGAGGCTCTGCCGAGCACATCCCGTTTCCGTGCCGCGCCAGATATTTTTTTCCATTCACGGCACTAACCTACTATTCTATTTATCCCGTCAACACCTACAAATGGCTGTAAAATGCAAAACATTGTATTGACTGGATATCAAAAATGTTTCACGGCACCGTGTTTCAAGGCACATACGTACTGTGTTGACGGGATAAAGTTATTTATCCTGTCAACGCAGTGCCTATGTGCCGTGAAACAAGGTGCCGTGAAACATATTTGATATCCTGTCAATACGACCTAATCACAATTCATACGCGTCATTCGTGTTGGTGACTACTTTCCCCAGTATACTTCTTGAGTTGACTGAATAGTCTGATGGAAATGGAATTGTTTACAGTGTGAGGGTTAAATTTGGCAAATAAAAACGATATCGCCAGAAAATAAAATTAAACACATGCCATTTTCTGAATGTCAAATCAATTTCCATTACGACCCTCAATTTCCAATTGCATTTGCTCTCTACCCATTCCGTGCGTCATTCAGACATGACTGACGTCATACTTATATATTGATCAATTTACTGTCATGACTGTTGATTAACGGATTTTACAACCATACTTTATCGAACTATGTTCTGTGCGCCAATGAGTGTTTGATGTAATTCGGTTCTAACTTATCTCGCTTTTGAAGGCTAAATTAACTAAATTAAGTTGATTTAAATGCTGTTTTAGAATGTTGACGGGATAAATAGAATAGTAGGTTAGTGCCGTGCATGGGAAAAAATATCTGGCTCGGCACGGAAACCGGATAGGCTCGGCAGAGCCTCGCCCATCCAGTTTCCTAAGCCTCGTCAGATATTTTTCCCATTCACGGCACTAACCTACTATTCTCTATGTATGTGTCAAACATTTTATTATATGAGACAGGTAAATATAGTCGTGCCAGTATTCCTTTTCCATATTGATTTTGAGATTTGTCATCAAGTCTTATGTAGTCTAGGTGTTAGAGTGACGGATATCAATGCCGTAGGTAGTGAGTTCGAATCTTAGTTTTTCATACATGTATATACATATAATTTGATTTGTTTATGTGTTAATACATATTTCTTTTTATGTGTGTTGCTCTTACAAATTACATTAATTAACCATGAGATAGATTACATGTAGAACGTTAGTCTCACTTTGAAGAAAACGAATATAAGACATTTTGCACAAGGAAAATGTTATAATTATATGCACTGACCCTTTAATCGTTCGACGTTGTCACACGTATTTTGAGTTACCGTGCGTAGCGATCCATAACTGACCGGTCACTCAATGTACGTGTAATTTTTCGCCTTACTTGTTTGTGTAATGGGTGGTCAGTTGAATTCATTGCTTGTCACCAGTGGACGTATTTGTGCTTAGAAAATAAAAATTAATTAACCATGAGATAGATTACATGTAGAACGTTAGTCTCACTTTGAAGAAAACGAATAACTAAATGAACACTCATTTCATATATGTGTACATGAAGAATCGGGAGCATGTTCTCGCCGATCGTGTCACATTGAGGTCATATAACAATAGTGATAATCCTCGCCGTTTCACGCATTCCCTTCTCCAGCAAGTAATCATAAAAATAACAGAAAAATATCGACAAAAGTAATGCGTTTTGTGAGGTTCTGCTAACGAATGGATATTCTCCCGCTTCGATACCACTGAGCCACACTACATGTCTATTTTGCGCACCAAGATGCACTATTATATTTACATGCATGCACGTGCACATTATAATGTATAGTTATTATACACGAAAACGAGGCTATGATATGATAATACATCTGGTCTACCTATATTTGGACTCATCGATGGACCTCCAGCAACTTATTATCGTCCGTCATTTATAAAAAATGTTTGCGATTGTCATGTTTGTGTGAATGTGGGTCTACGGGAAATCAATTGGTTGCCCGTTTCATAGAGGCAATATCCTACCAGGCGCGGATCCAGGATTTCGGGTTTGGGGGGAGGGGGGTGATGAAATATTTTGCAATACTTGACTATATTATGGAACGCGCTAGGGGGGTCCGGGGGCATTCCGCCCCGGATATTTTTTGAGATCTACATCGCATTTCCTGCGTTCTGGCGCATTTTGGAGCAAAAAAAACCCCAATAAACAATAAATTCACAACGCGAACGTAGAAACGTGGATTGTAACTTGTAAAAAATCTTTACTCGGCGAATTTTAGGGGTGGGGGGTGGGGGGGGGGCGCCGGGTCCGCCGGGTCCGCCCGCCCCTGAATCCGCCCTTGCCTACAGCGGCATGAATATGAATGATGTATGAATATTCATGAATGACAAAAAGCGCGCGCTCACAGCAACAATGGACGTTGACACTGACGAAGTGCTGCGCTGGCGAAGAAGCTGAAAGGCATCACCAGTTTTCTCGAAGAAGCTAGACAACCCATGAAGGAACTGTCGTCTACAGCGGTATACCGTATATGACTTACACAACACACATCTGTATGATATTTCCTACATACGGTGGCAATCTCTAAAGCGGTACACCGTATATGGCTTACACAACACACAGCTGTAAGATATTGCCTATATATGGTGGCAATCCTCTACAGCGGCACACCATATATGACTTACACAACACACAGCTGTAGGATATTGTCTACATATGGTGGCACTCCTCTACAACAGGGCACTTTTTATGGCTTATACAACCCACAGCTGTAGGATATTGCCTGCATATGGAGGCAATCCATTCGTTTTGATTTATGTGTAAAGGTGGGAATTGGCTCGAGCACCTTCCATACCCGGAAGTAGGCAATCCCCTACAGCATTACACCGTATATGACTTACACAACCCACAGCTGTAGGATATTGCTTACATATGGTGGTAATCCTCTACAGCAGGGCACATTATATGGCTTACACAACCAACAGCTGTAGGATATTGCCTGCATATGGTGGCAATCTTCTACAGTGGATCACATTATAGGACATACAACACAACCCACAGGCATAGCTGTAGGATGTGACGTACATATGAAGGCAATCCTCTACATGCAGGACACCTTAATGGTATAATATTGCATACACAACTCATGATTTGTATTCACTTTCAGATGTGTTTGCTAGGACAAATTAAACAGTTGCTGGCAAAACAAGTTGTCCAGAAAGAAGTGTTGTTGAGAAAACAATGGGATTCCATTTGTGGTGCTGGAGTCGAATGTGTACGACTACCAGTATGGAAAAGACCAGCATAGAAGGAGGAAAGAATGACAGAAGACGGCAGACAGTGTCAGTTATGAAGCATATATAAGGTGAGTTGGAAAGCACATACAGGTGGGTCGATTCTTATTTTTAAGAGAGATGTAGCGTTCGTCCATGTGCGTGTGTACGTACGTGTGTGTGTGCTTGTCTGCGTTAGTAACACCTTTCATTTTTGTCGCGCCCTCTTGCGGACAGCGTGATATAGTCGGCACATTGGTGTATGTTCGGTATACTATCAAAGCCTCGGTGGCGCGACATGCATGCCGCTGCTATCTAGTTCAATAATGAACCGCTTCACCGATTTTAATGACATTTGGTCACACTGTGTGTCCTGGGATGGTGCTTTGTTTTCCATATGACCCACGTCCGACCACCCAAGGTCAAGGACATACATTTGTTTGTTATTTGTTTTTGTTGCCAGTGAGGGTATTAGCTTCGTTTAACGATGCCAGTTCTTGTTTTCCTCTAATGCATATTGTTGATTGCTGCAGGCTATGATATGGTTTAACGTTCAAAACAGATTCACGATCCCAACAGCTTCCTTGGACATTGATACCTAACCACCTCCTGGTGATCTGACCTACTTTTCTCGAAATGTAGGCAATGTCCGTCATAAGTTAGTTGGATTGTCACAAATCATTATCAGTAGTTCCTTGCATTAATAGCTAACCACCCTGGGTCATTTGATGACATTGACCTACTTTACTCAAAATAATGTAATGCCCGTCAACACCTTGGTTTATTTGTACATACTTCCAAATTTCGCGTATCTCCAAATACATTAGTCGGATGGTCGACACACTTCATTAGTAAGTAGCGTGCTTACATTGATACATAACCATCCTGGATCATTCAGGTGACCTTCACATACTTTCTTATAATATATGTCACATCCTTCAAAACTTGGGTGTACGTCCAAATATTTCATACATCCTGTTACATTAGTCAGATATTCGCTAAAGTTCAATAGTAGCTTCCTCACATTGATATCTACTCTGGGTCCTGTGTCATTCGAGTGACTATAACCCAGTGGTAGTGGGTGAGTTACAATCATCAATGAAACAGGCTCTGTTTATTTCTAAGTCTACAGGTATATCACAGCCCCTGGATCCATCCATGCCTGATAAAGCACATTTCCGAACTGGCGCTAGATGTCTTACGGAGCATATCTGAGATAAGACAGTAAAGGCTTTGTGAGGAAAATCTCTACAGACATGCAATTTCTCACCGATCTGATATGTTATCATAGAAGTTCATAATCGGGTGTCTAGTATTGGCCAAGACAACCTTGAAACTTATGTATTAAGTATTAACTGATGAAAAATACTTACAGACATTTCTTGTCGTGATTCTACAATACATATACAGGTGAGTGACTTTACCCAGAAAGGTGAGTCTCTACACTACACAGACAGGTGGGTCTCTACACTATATATACAGGTGAGTATCTACACTACACAGACAGTTTGGTCTCTAAATTCCATAGACAGGAGGGTCTCTACACTACACAGACAGCTCAGTCTCTACACTGCACATACAGGTGGGTCTCTACACAATAAAGACAGGTGGGTCTCTGCACTATACAGATAGGTGGGTCTCTACACTATACAGACAGGTGAGTCTCTACATTACACAGACAGGCTGGTCTCTACACCATACAGACAGGTGAGTCTCTACACTTTACAGACAGGTGAGTCTATACACTAGACAGACAGGTGAGTCTCTATACTATACAGACAGGCGAGTCTCTACACTACACATACAGGTAGGTATCTACACTACACAGACAGGTGAGTCTCTACACTACACATACAGGTTGGTCTCTAAGCTCCACAGACAGGAGGGTCTCTACACTAAACAGACAGCTGAGTATCTATACTACACAGACAGGTGGGTCTCTACACTATAAAGACAGGTGGATCGCTACACTATACATATAGGTGGGTCTCTACACTATACAGACAGGTGAGACTCTACACTACACATACATGTGGGTCTCTACACTACACAGACAGGTGAGTCTCTACACTACAAAGACATGTTGGTCTCTAAACTCCACAGGCAGGAGGGTCTCTACACTACACAGAAAGCTGAGTCTCTACACTACACAGACATGTGAGTCTCTACACTACACATACAGGTGAGTCTATGCACTACACAGACAGGCCGGTCTCTAAGCTCCACAGACAGGAGGGTCCCTACACTATACATACAGGTGAGTCTCTACACTACACAGACAGGTGGGTCCCTACACTATAGAGACAGGTGAGTCGCTACACTATACATACATGTGAGTCTCTAGACTACACAGACAGGTGAGTCTCTACACTATACAGACAGGCGAGTCCCTACACTACACAGACAGGTGAGTCCCTACACTATACAGACAGGCGAGTACCTACACTACACAGACAGTTGTGTCACTACACTATACAGACAGGTGAGTCTCTACACTACACAGACAGGTGGATCTCTACACTATACAGACAGGCGAGTACATACACTACACAGACAGGTGAGTTTCTGCACTACACATATAGGTGGCGCTCTACACTATACAGACAGGTGAATATCTACACTACATAGACAGGTGAGTCTCTACACTATACGGACAGGTGCGTCTCTACACTATGCAGACAGGTGAGTCTCTACACTACACATACATGTGAGTCTCTACACTATACAGACAGGCGAGTCCCTATACTACACAGACAGGTGGGTCTCTACATTATACAGACAGATGAGTCCCTACACTACACAGACAGGTGGATCTCTACACTATACAGACAGGCGAGTCTCTACACTACACAGACAGGCGAGTCTCTACACTACACATACAGGTGAATCTCTACACTACACATACAGGTGAATCTCTACACTACACATACAGGTGAGTCTCTACACTATACATACAGGCGAGTCCCTACACTACACATTCAGGTGGGTCTCTACACTATACAGACAGGCGAGTACATACACTGTCAGACAGGTGAGTCTCTGCACTACACAGATAGGTGGCGCTCTACACTATACAGACAGGTGAATCTCTACACTACACAGACAGGTGAGTCTCTACACTATACGGACAGGTGAGTCTCTACACTATACAGACAGGTGAGTCTCTACACTACACATACATGTGAGTCTCTACACTATACAGACAGGTGAGTCTCTACACTATACAGACAGTTGAGTCTCTACACTACACATACAGGTGAGTCTCTACACTATACATACAGGTGAGTCTCTACACTATACATACAGGTGAGTCTCTACACTACACATACATGTGAGTCTCTACACTACACATACAGGTGAGTCTCTACACTACACAGACAGGTGAGTCTCTACACTATACATACAGGTGAATCTCTACACTATACAGACAGGTGAGTCTCTACACTACACATACAGGTGGGTCTGTACACTACACCGACTGGTGAGTGTCTACACCACACAGACAGGTGAGTATCTACACTATACATACAGGTGAGTCTCTACACTACACATGCAGGTGGGTCTCTACACTACACAGACAGGTGAGTCTCTACACTACACAGACAGGTCGGTCTCTAAACTACACAGACAGGAGGTTCGCTACACGATACAGACATGTGAGTCTCTACACTACACAGCCAGGTGGGTCCCCACACTATACAGACAGGTGAGTCTCTACACTATACAGACAGGTGAATCTCTACACTATACATATAGGTGAATATCTAAACTACACAGAGAGGTGGGTATCTACACTATACAGACAGGCAAGTCCCTACACTACACAGACAGGTCAATCTATACACTACACAGACAGGTGGGTCTCTACACTATACAGACAGGCGAGTCCCTACACTACACAGATAGGTGAGGCAGATATGTCATAAACCTGGTCGGTATAGAGAGCAAAAGCATAATGAACAGTCGAAGACAATTGGAATCACTGTGAAACAGGAAGTATTGCAACCGAAATAAAGGAACATAGAGGCAGAAAGGAATGAAGACAGTATGAGTGATGAACGGAAATTCAAATATGAATTGATGGCATCCGGTACTGCACAGTCTAACAGACCTGTAAGATATGAGAATGACTTACCCGGTGTGGATGGAGTGACAGCCGAAGAGTTGGACTTAGAAAGACGTGAACAGGAGTGTATATAACGAGAACGACTGTTGACAGCCCTGGAAATAAAGTCAGAGAAAGAGAAAGAGATATCACGGCGGAGAAAAGAGATTGAAGCAATGGAAATGGAAATAAGGAAAAGGGAAGTGGCTCTGGTATTAGAGCGTGACAGATACGAGAGAGGAGATGGTAGCAACCGTAGACAGGAAAGTGAAGACAGAAGAAACTATATGTTTCCAAAAATTTCTATGTTTTCGGACGAGGAGCCGAAACCCAAAACAGAAGTGACCTACGAGGAATGCATTTATGAAGTCAAATGTGTGAAAGGTACACACAGGAACACCAAATCAACCATGTCATCAGGAAATCCCTCCGTGGACAGGCAAAACGTATATTATTGCCGTTGGGAACATCAGCAACAACTGCGGACATGCTACATATGCTAGAGAATACCTTCGGAAACGTGGCTACTGGGGAAAGTGTCTTCAAGAATTCTACCTCACCAGTCAGCGTGCAGACGAAACAGTATTTGGATGGGCCTTACGTTTAGAGGAAATTCTACAAACCGCGATCGAGAAGGGACACGTAGAGCCAGAGAAAAGGAATGACATGCTAATAAGAAAGTTCTGGAGATCTCTGAGGAATGAAAAACTGAAGAATGCCAACAGAATTCATTTCGAGACTGAACCAGATTTTGAAGAGCTCAGAAGGATAGTAAGGGGAGAAGAATATGAGATGCGAGTAGCGATATCGTTCGTATCATACATCATGGTAGCAAAGCAACCCGACCGGTGACATGTACACTATACAGACAGGTGATTCCATACATTACACAGACAGGTGATCTCTACACTATACAGACAGGTGAGTCTCTACACTACACATATAGATGAGTCTACACTACCCAGACATGTGAGTCTCTCCACTACACAGACAGGGGGGTTTCTACACTACACAGACAGATGTGTCTACACAGACATGTGATTCTCTACACTACACAGACACGTGGGTATATACACTACACAGACATATGAGTCTCTACACTACACTGACAGGTGGATCTCTACACTACATAGACAGGTGAGTCACTACATTACACAGATATGGTTTGACCTAATGCTAGTCTATTCCCGTCTCTAAAATGACTTTAATTACACGTTCTAAGCAGTAACATACTATTGCATCATCAGCTACCTTGCTAGAATGTCTGTAATAGAACTTGTTAAATATATGTAATGCCTTCCAATCAATTAAATATGTTCACCGTTTCCTCTCTAGATCATGGTTCACATGCAAGTATTCCGTAATTCCTTGCTTACAAACATCTAATTTGTTTAGGTCGGCCATACAGACAATAAAGGATGGAACCTTCACAATGAAGTGTTGGTGAAGATGGCGAGTTCACTGTACAATTTGGAGACGGCAGAAGTTTACCCCACCATCATGTCAATGTCTGGACTGTTGTAGAACATGCAATTATTACACATGTGCTGTCGGAAACACCAATGTGTTTCAATTTCGTCAACTTACACAAACTCACCATTTCTTACATTGGATGTCGGTATTGTTGAAAATGTTTTTTCTGTCAACCTTTCTGTGCCACTCAGATCATACATTGAATCTGAGGAAAGTTAACGAAACCTGTACAGTTAACTGAACCAGATTGTGTACATTCATCTTTGGAAACACAATTTCCAGCTGTGTAGACACAATGTAGCGAAATGTTTAAGGAGATCCAGAATATCACATATTTCATGCCGATGTTGCCATATTAACTACATCAACAAAACCCATTGGGCATGTACATCACTACAGTATTTCACTGCAAAATGGATTGTCCGCGATGCCTTTTGTGAAACTACAGAAAATACCTTAGACAAGCTCTCTTACCTTGAAGATGCGAAAAGAAAAAGTGTACCTACATCATACATATTCTTAGGAACAAAAGTATATATATGGTCAAATGCAGTCGTTCAAAACTTCCTTTTACGTATCCACATGTATCACTTGAACACAATGTTATTTCGTGCTGTAACTCAGTTCATAAATGTTATGACACACGTGTAATAACACCTGGAGAGAATTTGCTTGGCTGGCATCACCCTAATTATGTATTCGTATTTGCGCCAACGTTATGTGAAATTAATAAAATGGAGACAAGTTTCAAGTTTCAAGTTTTATTACTCATGGCCCATATGGGAATCTGAGTTAGGAAGAAAATATAACATATTAAACAAACACACATGGCATTATGAAAGACACACAAACAATGTGAGTATACATACATGAAGTCAAGGAAGATGATGTAACCTTAAGACTATTAACATGATACTTAATGAACCCTGTTCTGACAAAACCAGTCTCGTATGAAGTGATCAGTGAAGATCCTTACCATGACATGATACTTTAATGTAGACTAGTGTTCACCGTTCCAAATGGCATCCGTAATGGAGGACAAAGCAATGTTGTTTTGACGTTGACATCATCATGTTTGAAACGTCATAGAAGCGTCATCGACTCATTAAAACTACTGAAATTGCTTGAATGTGTTTTCGTTTGGTAATGTGAAGTGTTTACAAAGAACAGGAGCCTGTTACATGGCATATTTATAATACTTTTTCTTGCAGGGATTAAAACTGTTTTGCTCTGCGGAGATTTTTAACGAGATCCGAAAATAGTCATTGGTGTCTGCTCACTGAAACGTATTGGACATCTCCACGTTGGATGCTCTTTGGAGGGCGAAGTTATGTGATAAATATAATCTCAAACTTGATATGAGATTATGAAACTCGTCAGCAATTTTATGCCAGAGGCTCGGTGCAGAAACTGTGGGCGACTCGCTTCATAATCTCATATCAAATGGAAACTCGTTTAAGATCCTCTATATGTATTTTGTTATAAAGTTAGATCTTCATCCTGGACACATGCTGTTTTATACAATATAATATATTCACTAATTGCAGTATAGCTATATGCATGTAATAGTTTATTTAACAAGTTGAGCTGGTTATCTTGAAATAATGCACAAGAGGTTGGGTCCTTACAACTGTCGTGCGATTCAGAATGTGTCCTAGAACATGATTTGATGTGTTGAAGGAAACATGTCATTGCGACTTTACTGATATCATTTGTTCATATATAGGAAACACAGGAGTGGTGTAAACTATTGCAGCTCGACACAACCGAGTGGTGTAATTTACTGTGAAATTTGGGTAAACTGACGGCTGAAATGTAAGAAATAGAGAATAACCACCAGCATTTGTTAGATAAAGAATATTTTTCACGAGCCAGCCATGCCATCTAATTTGGTCGACTAACGAGTGTGCAACTCAAGTTAGTCAGATGAATTATGTGGCCTGCCTGTCTAGTGCAGGCTGTACATTATCTACAAATTCTTATAAATTTGGCAATCCCTGTATTTTCCCAAAATCCCTATAAATTCCCTATAAATCCCTATATTTTTAAAAAATCAGTAACTTATTTTTGTAAAATGGTAAAAATCAAGTCTGATATTCAACTTACTGGTTTGTTTCTAAACACAGTGCAAGGTTAGAGATGCATTTGACTAAATTATGATCGTATTTACTTGTTTTCTTTGTTTCTACATGTATATGAGTTGTGCAGCTTTGGATGTTTGGATCAGTTTTTGTCCCGCCTACTTTAGCAGAAACGGGACATACGCATAGCTTTTCCCGTCGGCGTATGCGGCGGCGGCGGCCGGCGTAGGCGGCGGCGGCGGCGGCGGCGGCGGCGTCAACATTTCACGTTAAGTTTTTGCGTTTAGCTGAGTTTCCAGAAAACTATGAGTCCTACGGCCTCCATACTTGGTATACATCAACACTGTGGTGTAACCATCTCACACAGAGGGAGCGCCTTTGTGACATTGACCTAGTTTTTATGGTTCATTGACCTACTTTTCACATTCATTCAACGTTATTTCGTTTAGCTCTGTTTCTAAAACTTAACGCCCAGGCTAATTCATTGTAACTTCTGTTTCCCTCAATGGAATGCTTTAATATTCCATACATGCATTTGTAACAACACCCCGCATCATTATTCAGAAAGCCCATGGTGCCCGCTAACCCTAAAGGTCAAGGTCACTGACTTAGAAATGTCCGTGTTTGGAAAACTTCACGCTCGGTTTAATTTATTACAACTTCTGTTTCCCCTGATGGAATGCTTTAATACTTCTTAGGTGTAAACTATAGCAACATCCGGCATGATTCTAAAAAAAGGCCATGGTGTACGTTAACCACAAGGCTTAGAAAATGTTCAGTTTTGAAAATTTAACGCTTGGGTTAATTTATTGTAACTTCTCTTTCCCTTGATGGAATGTTTTAATATTTCATACATGCATTTGTAAGAACATTCCGCATCATCTGCATACAGTTCATGGTGTCCGGTAACCCCAAGATCAAGGTCACAGACTTCAAAAATGTGTAGTATATAAATTTAGAATCAGTTCCAGGAGATACATGTCGTTGGCGGCATCCATGTTTGTGTGTAGCTGTGTGTGTTGGAAAATAAGTGTTTTGGTTTCAGGTTATTATCTCCTCGCGTAGCGAAAAGGGAATATAGGGATGCACACATTGTCTTTTCGTCCGTCTGTCCGTCACAAAAAATATCATTGGGGTTAATCTGTAATAACTTCTGTTTCCATTGATGGAATGCTTTAATATGTTATAGGTGCATTTGTAACATCATCTTGCATCATTCTACAGAGAGCATATTGTTCCCGCTAACCTCAAGGTCAAGGACTTAGAAAATGTTTTGTTTCGAAAACTTTACACTTCATTATAACTTCTCTTTCCCTCAATGAAATGCTTTAATATTTCATAGGTGTATTTTTAACAGAATCTCACATCATTCTACAGAAAGCCCATGGTGGTCACGAACCCCAAGGTTATTACAAGTTCCTTATGTACTATCAAACTGCGCCAGGCGGGACATCTTGCTCCGCGGAGCTCTTATCTCATTGCTGTCCCTTAGCATATGACAGGGTATGCCATGATATGACTGCATAGATAGTCAGCCTGAGCTCAGTGAGCTGGGTACACACAGGCGCAGATAAAGTAATAATTGCAGGTGGGGGGGGGGGGGGGGGTCTGTAATTACAAGTCGGCATAGCCGACCTCCGCGAGCGCGACGCGCGATGCGCATCGTAAAGTCTGGGGGTTTTGTGGTCCTCCCCCAGGAAATTTTTAGATGCCAGATGTACGGGGCGCCATGCAGGACAGGTTAATTATGTGTACAAAACCAATTTTGTCCAGACAAAATTGAGTTTTGTAACACTAAAAATCACAAAATTCAATTCTGTGTCACAAAATTCAATTCTGTCAATTCTGTGTCACAAAATTCAATTCTGTGTCAGAAAATTTAATTCTGCATACGTTTCGTATACAAAATTCATTTTTGTTATAAAGGATTCAATTTTGTAAGACAGAATTGAGTTTTGTGAAGAAAATTCAGTTTTGTGGGACAGAATTCATTGTTGTCCACAAAAATTAGTTTGCGTAGGATAGTCTATGTCATCTCTACGTTGATTGGTTGAGATCGGTCTTAGTGCATTTTACTAGATGGTGGAGTACACTTGCAGGTTTAAATATTTCAATGCGAAAATATAACCCAATATATCAATATTATACTTCTTTATGGACAGTTATTTTGGTTATATTATGATTACAAATGAGTGGTCACACCATATAAGCTATATACTTTGAAGGAGAAATAAGAAAAATATTCAGAATTTTCCCTCAATTATGTAAACAGGGTCAAACATAAAGTAGCCGGGACATAGCTAGACCTGAGAGCATGCCCATACATAGAGAATACCAGGCTATGTATTTTGATATCAAGTTTATCAGGCAAGGCTAGGAAACGCGTAGGAATTCCGAGGCTTGCCGAGGAATTCCTACCGTTTCCGAGCCGAGCCTGATAAACTTGATATTAAAATACATCTAGTCTGGTAATTCTATTTATCAGGTAACGTTTTATGCTCGAAAATGACATTAGATGACGTCGTATTCTAACAGTAGATCTAACCTTGTGAAACAAATGGTATTGGATCTGTGTCTACTAGTTGCGAAGTTACGTATTCGCAACTATGTGTCTACATGCATTATTTACAGTATACACCATCTTAGTATCCATGGTATCTACACAAATACTACAAATGGTTTCCTCAAATGGCCCAATACACACTTTCTGTTTATAAACACAGACAGCAGTCAGAACACAGGTCACAGCGCGTGTATTATTGATTTAACTGGGGCAGATGTACCTTGCGATACACAACACATGAGGTCTGTACTCGCGGGAGATCTACATGTACATGAATTATGTGTACAATTATAACGCAAATGAGTTTAAATACGAATGGGTTTGTCAACGTTTGACTGTTTGGAGGTAGTTGAAGCAAAATGGCAGAATGAGAAATGAATCATCGGCAAAATGAGAAATGAATCATCGACATTGAATGTGTAGATCGGCGACCGTGACCCATTTCTCCAGTGCAGTTTCTGACCAATGGTAGTCCTTCTTACATGCGTGTGCAGAATTGAATTTTGTGACACAGAATTGAATTTTATGGCACAAAAATGAATTTTGTGGCACAAAATTGAGCCATGTCCCACTTGGCGCCCCGTAAGATGGCCGCAGATACGATTTCCTGAAGTAGTATATAGGGAGTCAGTTCGTTACCGCGAACTGTGGGGGAATAATTGAAAGCAGTGGGTAGCCCCATAGGTACCAAAAATAGTAAAATTTCCTGTTAATTTAAAGCGAAATAAATACAACCCACAGTAAAAAAATAAAATGTCATACTGTAGTATAAGGGAATGGCGGTTCTGGACCACTTTTAATATTCCCTCATATAAAGTGCGTGAGCCCTTGTTAGTCATTAGGTATATAAGTAGCTGGAATCGCGTTATCGTTATAAGCGGTCTATGGTGTTAGTATTTTTCATAACCAGTTTATAACGTACACCTACAGGGTCCTTATTTTAACCTAGGTGGGTACGCATGGACAATTAGAATAGTTATCAATTGGGAGCTAGGTGGGAGGATACGCATGTGTTTGGTGCAGGTAGTTGAAACCTCATCCATTTGGGACCAGTGTTAGGTAGCTGAAAACATCATCCATTTGGGGACCAGTGTTAGGTAGCTGAAAACATCATCCATTTCGGGACTGTTATTAACGTCAAGGTCAATGCCGGTTCTGGCTCAAATCGAAAATAACCCTAACCAATGACTTTAGTTTGGTTTAATGCTCTCTAAACGTGTCAGTTCGTTATTCCGCGAAATGTGGGGGAAAACAGTGGGTAGCCCCATAGGTACCTTTCCTGTTAATTTAAAGCGAAATAAATACAACCCACAGTAAAAAATAAAATGTCATACAAAATGTTGCAGCGGTTTCGGCTACACAACGAGCAGCGACAAAAAACAAAAAATATACAAATAATTTTTTTCCAAAAACGGCTACTACATGTAGAACGGGTCGGCGACTACCAGAGTGCTGGTGTACGGAGTCGCTAGTTTCGTTTTTTCCCCTCCCATTCGGCGTACCGGACTGTTTTGCGGAGTGCACGAACTGGGCGTCGGAATCTGGTTTGCTCTTCCAGAGTCTACAGGTCTCTAGAGTCACGAATGGGAACAGTGGTCTGCATACCGCGTACGCAAAAAACAACAACCCAAACCACCACTTTGCATTCTCTACGGTTCTCCAGATGTCGTGCACCTCCAGCTCGTCTTTCTTCGGACACTCGGAATCGGTCGTGCGGGCATCGTTGAAAATTGTGTCCTACAGTCTGCGTTCCAGCGCGTCCAACCGGTTCTTCAAACGTCTCTCCATGTCGGACAGGTGCGTCGACTCTTCGAACGAGCTTGCGTTTCGTATATCTTCTAGTAGATCCGTGGGGAGCTTGGTGGGAGGGCCAGGGGTGGTTACCCTGTGTACTACGGGGTGGGGGTTTCTAAATTTGTTTCAAATTTGGTTTCTTCGGGTTTTGTACTACGTTCCGCATCGACAGCCTCCCATATTTTTCGAAGACGAGTTGTACCAATCCCATATTTTTTCTTCGTTTCGTCCGCAGATAATTTTCCTCGAAGATTGCGAATATCTTCTATATCTTGCTCCGATAAATTTCGCTTTGGTGGCATTTTTGTAGGCGCAAAATATGTAAGTACATACAAATATAGTTTGCCCAAGGTTCAACATGATTTGTCTAGGTAAAACAGGCATACTAGCACCACAACTAGGCTTACTCGTTACCAGGCCTAGGCATACCACACCACGACTAGGTATACCAGCACCAGGCCTAGGCATACCAGCACCTCGACTAGACATACCAGCACCACAACTAGGCTTACTCGTTACCAGGCCTAGGCATACCAGCACCACGTTTAGGCATACTAGCACCACAACTAGGCATACCAGCACCACACCTAGGCATACCGAATGGGGACAAACGTGCCTAGCGACCCTTTCTACATGGAGTATCCCTGTAAACCCTTGCAATCGTGGTAGAATGTTAGCATTGTTCAGTAATTGTTAAGCATTTGTTCAGCATTGTTAAGCAATTGCTAAGCATTGCTCAGTAATTGTTAAGCATTGTTAAGCATTGCTCAGTAATTGTTAGGCCTTGTTAAGCGTTGTTAAACATTGTTAAGCTTTGCTCAGTAATTTTAATCATTGCTCAGTAACTGTTAAGCATTTGTTCAGCATTGTTAAGCAATTGCTCAGTAATTGTTAAACATTGCTCAGTAACTGTTAAGCATTTGTTCAGCATTGTTAAGCAATTGTTCAGTAATTGTTAAGCATTACTCAGTAAGAGTTAATAATTTTTGGTATTAAATAATGAAATATGTGTATTTATAATAATAAAATATGTCTACGTGTGGTGAAGAAATAAAACAATTTTCACAGAAAATAGATAAACCTGTTTGTAGTGATAATTCTAAAGAATTAATTAATGAAGAGAAAATAGATAAAACCACATGTAGTGATAATTTTGAAAAAATTAATAATAGTTTCCGCACGCCGTATGGATTGAGAAAAAAAAGGTTAATTAAATATTATGATCCCAATGAGGGGTGTTCACCCGGCCGGATCTGTTCGTATGTGTAATTTGATAGAGACCTATTTAGAAGAGGGGTATGATGTAGTAAGTGCACACGTTAGATGATAACCCACATGTGTTTGGATAGATAACCCTTCAATCAAAAACCTTCTATTATAAAAGCGCACCAAGTTTTTTGCTACCTTTTTTTATAAATTAACTGTACTGCACCCCCGGTTTCTACATTAAAAACAAAATAGCGCTTTCTTCAAATATGTATTGGATTTATTCGACTGGGGCTCTAGCAGGTTTACTTGGTGGTGCGTTCAAATTCAACCAGATATTAATTAACCCCTCGTACTGCCGGAGATATGGATTAATTCGCCATGTAGGTTTTTTCGAACTGTTTTATAATGGCTTCAACAAGCGGGCTCATCATCGAATCTTTGCAAATTTCAACAACAGGTTTTCGTTTTGTAGCGGCTTCTAGCTCCCTCTCTTCCTCGTGTAACTTGTTTAGACGTTCTATAATTCCGTCTTGGAGACCTAAAATATCCTCATAGCAAGCCTCATCAAATTTTGTTTTTACGTCTTCTTCTTTTGTAAACATTTTTTTATATATATAACTACATATTCTAAATGTTTAACATAAACTCACAATTGGAAATAAATATGTTAGACATTTATATGTAGTTATATAAAGTAATTCTTGAAGAATTATGCCTAAATCGTTTATTACGCAGGAAGCGCTGATAGATATTTTACAATCACGTGGAATTGTTCCTGCCTATGAATGTTAGAAACACCATATTGGGCCTAAACGCCTTACAGATCTGTGGAAATATGATAAATTTATAGTGGGACTTTCTAGAGATAATTGGGCAAAACCCCGTGATAAAAGCCTCGACCTAAGATACCTTCAAAAAATTGAACAAGTTTTCAACTGCATAATTTTATTTAATGAAAGTTTAAAGGGGTTCTGTATGTATGCCATCGTCTAAAACCCTTCTCTTATCGTAGTAAGCGGACAGTCCTAATTTGTTTTGGGTATATGTTTTGCATAACACCATTTCTCATTCTAAACCCTCTGTTTGTTCTCTATCCGTTCCAACCTGGTGTAGGGCCTCCATATACCTTCTCCATGTGAGAGGATTTTGCCTGGTAGACAGCCCCTTCGCCGAATGTTTTACTTGGGTTGTGTCTACTTTTTCAACCACATAACACTTGCTGCATAGTGCGATTGCACGATCATCCTTGGAACTCTGTTTTGAATAGCCCTGGTTCTCTATTACTCCATTTATCCCACGCTAACCATTATTTTTTTATGTTTTTTGAAATCCTCCACCATTTCTGGTTTTATCATTCCATCCAGCTCTCCACCCTTCATGCTAACCCCCATATACAAACTATCAGTATCCATCTGTATTATTTCAAAATCTGCTCTATCTACGTATTTATCCATAAAATCGTAATAAAATTCTACATTCTTAGTTTTGCATATTGGTATACAGCAATCCCACAGTGAAATGGACGAGTCATATTGGCATTTACTTTTCTTGAGGATATTTATATTTTTTTTTCCGTAAGAATCTCCCTATTTACCTCTAAATCATCGAAATACGCTGATCTTAAAGCTTTGTCCACACATTTTTCATCTTTTGTATACGTTGTGTTGAGGTGTTTTTTCGGGGGATTCTATCATTTTCCTGCAACATGAGTTACCTAATAGTTTCATTATATCCGCAATTGGGACTTGTAACTGTCAACATCTCCGGATCTCCTGGCTGAAGTAACTTCTTTAACAAACCATTCAAAGGCTTACCTGCTGTATAATTTATTACTCTGTGAATCCCTGTAATTTCTAAAACCCTGCTTCAAATACCATTTTAATAATGGGGCAAATAGTAATACTTTTTGAGCAGACATTGCTCCTACTAGTGTTCTACCATCTCCTCTTGCGCGGTTAGTTTCTTGTAAATACTGTAACATCTTCTCTGGAACTTCCTCCTCCTCTACAATCCTATTTATAAATATTGGGGACATTTCCGAAAACTTCTCTTTTAAACTACTGGGAACCTCTATATCTACTTCAGCAAAGCCAAACCACTTACCATTTAAAACCACTTTGGAAAACTTATTTATTTTAATAGGGTCGTGAGGGCTGCTTTCCTCGTGTAGTTTCCCTTCGCCACATGGCATTTGTTTGTTTAATGTTGATAAATATAGGGCGTTTGCATCAAAACCAAGTACGGCTTCGCAAAGCTTTCCATTTCCATCAGGGGCTGACCTGATTCTCGTAACACCTGCTTCAGTGTATCTTGTAAACACAATTGATGGACCCCCAACTAATGCTCCTTTTAACATTTCATATATTTCCTCACCAGGGGCATACAGTGGCGGACATATCGCGTCTGCTATCTTACTCTCTTTGGTTTGGTAAGGTTTTGTATGGTTTTTTATCGTTCCTCTGAGAATGTATTGTAAAGCAACTCCCTGTAGGGTAACTGCATCTTTGAACATATCTATACCTTTTGTGTGATAAAATTTTGTCATTTTTCCGATAGCTTCTAAAAAGGGGCCAACATCCAAGTCGTTATAGTATTTTAACCAGTCTTTGAAAGACTTCATATTTAATCTGCTATAAATGTTGTTGCACTCTTCCAACTGCTGTTTGGTTATCGTTTTATTTGGAGTTAATTTAGTTGTCCAATTTTCAAGCGGTGGTAAACCCTCATACGCTAGTTTATCGAGAGAATCGAACCATTCGTATGGGAAGAAGGATTTTTCACCTTCGCATCCATAAGCCTTAACCCATCTATCGTAATCGATACCAGGAGCAAGATACAATTTTACATGTAAAAACCTAAATTCTGGTGTAAATAGAAAAATGGTTGTATTGGCTTTCTTTCCTACTAGTACCTTAGTGGTTTTATCCGTTAAAACGTCAACTAATTGCCTTCTTTATTAAATTAAGATCGTAATTACTGGAATTGAACCCAATTACTGGGACTTGTGAAATCCAACGGGTAATTTCTCGCTGCTTGAGAAAGTGTAAAGATACCCATCCATCTGCAGGGTACCCATATGTATTGTTGCTCCCCACGACCTCTCGGATATTGTCTCCCCTTCTCTTTACATCTTCCATAAATAGGGTTACTAATTGTTTTGGAGAAATATCACATATGTGAGTTATATTGTTGGATAGAGTATCCCCTATACTAACACTTATTGGGACATGTTCGTTTATAAACTCTAGATCTTTAGTTGGGTTCCTCGATTTCCCAAATCGTTCTTTACTTCCGTCTAAATATGCTTCAAAATCGTATACAATATGATATGGGTAAATCACTGTAGGAGGCTTTTCGAGTTCCTTTACATCCTCAGGTTTACAAATTGCATCATACTCGCATTCAAAAATAGTTACTAATTTACACTTACCCTCAATTGCTTCGTCTCTCTCGTTGGATCTTCTAAGCTTATTTTTATAATCTTTACAATGTTTGGGCACACCGTGCCAATAACAGCCGTGAAATTGATAAACTGTATCAGTCTCGGGCAATACCCATCAACTGGGACACCAGCGATTATTCTTTCTCCGCCGCCGTGACCGCATACTGCAGTGTGAATATGGGGCCCTGGTAAAGATTTTATCCAACTGATCGATTTCTTACTACAACCGGGTTTTGGGTGGAAAGCTTTTTCAAACGCTGATAGTGGGCGATCTATTTTTTCTCCTTTACACGATACTTTTGTTAATCCCATTCATGCAGGTTAATGCGTGCCTGGTTAAATTGCTGGACTTTGTAAAGCGTTGTTTGCAGTCGAAGCAACAATAATTGTTTTCAGCGGCTTTATTCATATCTGTAATAAGGAAGGCGTGATCGTTATAGATGCCTATTTTCATCTTTTTATTACCAATCTTGTCGTAATGAGCTGCTACTTTTCTTAAATACCATGTTCCCTCTTCTGTAGGTTCGTACGCATCAATACCTATTTTAAAACACTCTTCTATTTTCTTGTATCTCCAAATATATGGCCCTTCTGTCAATTTATGGGTTTTACAAAACTGTAAATATTGTTGCTGGAGTTCTTTGGTCAACGTTAAACATCTATCGGCCCTAAGCTTCGATGTGTGGAGCGCCAAGCATCTGAACAAACAAAGATCATCATTGAAACTATCCAGGGGCTTCATCCCTTTTTTATAACGTAACCACTCTGGCATTCGACCTCCTGCCACTTTTTCGGATTGCATTCCAGCATCACCTTTGGGGATTTCATACCACTTTGAAGCTGTTCCATATACTATTTTAACGCTGACACCCATCCATCTTACAAACCTCCATTTTGTGCTTGGCCTATCTATTTTATCTATGTTTAATCTATGCTCTTCTTGTTTATTAATCCACTCTTCAACCTCATCGTAACCCCTAAACCACGGACTTCCGGATAAATTTTTATAAAATACCAACGTTGTCGGCTTTCCTCTTGCGTCTCTCTCCTCTTGGTGAATTAATTTGTAAGAAAAAGAGAATCTTAGGTAAAAACTGTCAGTTAACAAAGGCAGGTCTAACTCGCCCATTATCCTTTTGCTGTTATTTATTTGAAGTTTTCTTTTTTTTCAGGGTTATTGTAGTTATCCTACGCCCTTTTACTATTTCTTTTTCTTTTGTTTAATAATTTCTTTAATCATTTCGCTACCTTCCTCTATTAACTGTTGTAATAAACGCGGCTTTCTGCACTCGTTTTTGAGGTTTGCCGATGTTCCTGCTTCTAAGACTGAGGGAAGCCTCATCGGCTATATTCTGTGCTATCTTTTCTATATTCTTTTTTTCCACCCCCTTAAACTACCCCCCGAGACATTGCACGAGCCATTCTTTTCATAAATTCATCATTTTTTTACCTTATTTATTAGTGTAGTTAACCCCCTTTCCCTCAAACGGTTTGAAAAAGGTATACACATTCATATTATTCTGATCTTAATTCCCTAATTCTGGGAGAAGAACTTTTAGATGGTTTTACACCCCTTTTATCGCTAATCATTGTGCGAGTTAACTTAGGGCGAGGTGCTCTCGTAAACTTTATTACGTATATCTGTCATTTTCTAATCGTGGAAAATTTATTGATTTATATAAATACCTGTATGGCTTATGTTCAATAGGGTGTTTTTTCATTTTTTACAATTCAATTAATTATAACACCTCATATAGAAGACACATATTTTGTCGGGGCTAGGGGGCTTTCTGCTAGTTTTCTCGTGTTAAAATCCGTGGCAAATCTGTACTGGTTTCAACTACCCTATTTCAACTACCAGACTATAGCAGCTCCACATACGATTGTGATGGGTAGCCGAAACCGCTGCAACATTTTGTATGACATTTTATTTTTTACTGTGGGTTGTATTTATTTCGCTTTAAATTAACAGGAAAGGTACCTATGGGGCTACCCACTGTTTTCCCCCACACTTCGCGGTAACGAACTGACACGTTTAGAGAGCATTAAACCAAACTAAAGTCATTGGTTATGGTTATTTTCGAAATAACAGCCCCGAAATGGATGATGTTTTCAGCTACCTAACACTGGTCCCCAAATGGATGATGTTTTCAGCTACCTAACACTGGTCCCAAATGGATGAGGTTTTCAGCTACCTAACACTGGTCCCCAAATGGATGAGGTTTCAACTACCTGCACCAAACACATGCGTATCCTCCCACCTAGCTCCCAATTGATAACTATTCTAATTGTCCATGCGTACCCACCTAGGTTAAAATAAGGACCCTGTAGGTGTACGTTATAAAACTGGTTATGAAAAATACTAACACCATAGACCGCTTATAACGATAACGCGATTCCAGCTACTTATATACCTAATGACTAACAAGGGCTCACGCACTTTATATGAGGGAATATTAAAAGTGGTCCAGAACCGCCATTCCCTTATACTACAGTATGACATTTTATTTTTTTTACTGTGGGTTGTATTTATTTCGCTTCAAATTAACAGGACATTTTACTATTTTTGGTACCTATGGGGCTACCCACTGCTTTCAATTATTCCCCCACAGTTCGCGGTAACGAACTGACTCCCTATATACTACTCCTGACACCTAGGCCACGAAAAAAGTCATCCAACTTATCGAGTATTGTAGACTTTCTTCTTCTGTTTTTTTTTGCCGGGAGCATAGAACAGGGGGAGGGGGGGGGGGGGGGGGGGGAGGGGGGGTGGACAGGGGGTGAGGGGGGTGGGGGGTGGGGTCCGCACACCCTGGAACACACCACCCCCATGTATCCGCGCCTGATACAAGGCCAAGCGGAACCTTTTTTCAGGCAGTGGCTCAACGTGTTCTAGAAAATAAATAATTGTAAACCATTAAAATAAACATAGGAGAGTATACGGAAGGGCTATAAGGGGATGAGGAGGTCATTACTCTAGACTTTAACTCAAACAAATTCTTTACGTACGTACATACATGCCGAAAAATTGGAAAATAATGAGTTTTGTCCCTATAAATCCATATTTTTTTGGCAAAAATATATTTCCCCCTATTTTTTCACCAAAAAATCCCTATATTCCTATATATTTGGAACCGAAAGTGAATGGACAGCCTGCTAGTGAAATATAGTATGTACTCAAAAATGCTGGTGGTTATCTATTTATTACATTGTTTAAAACATATTTAGAGTAGTAACATTAGTCTTATCCGATTACTTTTAGGGAATGGTGTGAGTTTTGTGTAGCACCAGATCAGATTATTCTAATTTCAGAACTGAATATACATGTGACGCAACATGACACATGGGATTTTATGGCCTATCCGACCAGTGTAGATCAAGATCAGCCACTCATATGTGATGTTTGATCAGGGTCTCCACTGTTCGCCATTCAGTCAGAGAAGCATCCTTACATATAGCAATAGCAAACAGTTTGTAACTCCTTTTCGGACTGCACAAGTCCACATTTTGATCAAGATTTACACTAATCACAAATTTGATAAGCTCGATGTAGTCTGAAAAATAGATTCCGGGGTATTCAAACATCAATCTAGTCCAGTTTAAGGAGTATGCACATCTACCACGTGTAGCCACACATACTCATAGGACCATCAATATACATTTAAATCCCCATGAATGATAACGTATCTCCATAACATATGCAATGTATCAAAATTTTCATCTAAACAATATCACATAGCCTCTATCGAGACACATTCAATTTTGGATGTTACTATGCAATTGAACGATTGTCTACACGGCATTCTAACAATTTACGCAGGTTGTAAGCATCAGGTTTGTGAAAGGCGTTTTCTGCCTCGTTGTACCACAGTTGTGTGTTTTTCTGGCTCCTTGTGGTCGTCAGAATATATATGTCTCGATATAAGAACAAGTAATGTCATTCTAATGATCAGACAACTATATAATCATGTACCATGTGTACATATATTTACTGAATGCATAATTATATTTACATTGCACCTGTTTAGCACATACATACCACACGTAGTTTGTAGTTAATATACATGTCTTTGCCTCCTATACCCCATATGTGGCATTTAATCCGCATAAAAATCCCCATGGGTGTCTTCAAATTTATTACATCGCTGATGGACAATCATATTCCGTTACTATAGCAACCAGAGACATGTATTCGAATATATGTCATGGGCTAGCAGAGTTTGATGTCATCGCAAGATGCGGGACCTCATCGGGCTGAGGGTATTATCAACTATTTTTAGAAATTTAAGCTGTATTAAAAGTGTACATATAGATCCGTAAATATCACATTTCCTAATTGCAAAAGTTGTTGGTGTATTAGTTTCAATAATGTTTAATTAGAAGAATGAATACAGCACATGTATTGGTTAATGTGTCTACATGAATTACATATCGTTACCATGTATTGTATTTATTTTCCAATCCAACTCACGACCAAGGGTTAATTTAAATTATTGTCACATGTGAAGACATATGCGGGATGCTTAATGTGGGAGAAAGCCATGCATGTTTGCAATAAGCATACCCATGTCATTCATCATACCATACTACATACTACCTTGGCCAATGATCATCATGCTCTCTTAATTGTCAGAAGTGTGCTCGTTATCAATAATAACATTGTATTCCTTGTCAACAGTCAATCCATTTTGGACACACTTTGAAACAGTACTTCAATACTCAAACTGATTGAAATACATCCGTATTTGTCCATGTTGTCTTAAATATTCAGAATATCATACTCTATACATAACAATGTTAGTGTTGTTTTATTAATGAAAATTGCAGCTTCATCATCAATATTATTGAACATCTGATCATTTTGGCGGCCATTTTGAATATAGTATAGCATTGTATACCTGGATATGTATATGTTATCAAATGATTTGATTTGTATACCTCAAATTGGTAATTATACATGTAATAGGTGCATGAAATGCTGTATATAACAACTCCATACAGTAAAGAATAGAACAAAACAAGTACATTTTGGCGGCCATTTTGATATTTCTGACAATTGTGGAAGTATATTGCATGAATATTTTATGTATGTTCCATTTATTTGTGAGGGAAAGCAATGTATGTGTGTTTCAACTTTATGAATGTCTGTATTTGTTCGTAACAGCACACGACTCTCAGAAAATATTCTAAAACAGCCTATTTCGGCAGCCATTTTGAAATATATTACCATTTACGGATGTAATTAAATGTAAGATGTATTCTAAATCATTTTAAATTCACATTGTGACTTAATTATAACAATTTACCCGGTTAATATTGATCAGACTGAAAGTTAACAGTCTTTAATAAAACAATATAATACTGTTCGGCGGCCATCTTGTAAAATGGCCGCCATTTGTTCATCCAGCGGCTTTTTGAGCGCAGACAAACATGATTGATAGACAATAGACTACTGAATTCGAAAATCATACTCACCAAAAATCCTACATAGGGGAGGGGGGTTATTTCTGGCTCAATGTATATTAACCCCCTAGACCGCGAGACACATCGTTGATAACAACTGTTAAGATAACACATGTATATATGTATAGTCGAGTGTGCAATACAGGCGCGTAATCAGGAGGGGTGCGACGGGTGCGAACGCACCCCCTAACAATTGGCCAGGTGTGTACACATAGATAAAATAAGAACTACGTTTCGTAAATTAAAGTTTCTCTGCTAAAATAAATATAATTTCACATAATATATCGATGTCTGGAGGGCTCTAGAAGACAGGATTCGCGTTCTTTATCCAAACAAAATTCACGGGATGGGGCATGCCCCCGGACCCCCCCCCCCCCTAGATAATTCACGGCTTTCGCCGCTCAATGCGCACACCCCTCAGCAATATCCTGATTACGCGCCTGCAATAGCTTAACAAATCTGGGTTATCAGCTTTTATTGCTATCGGTCATATGTTAGATCACACCAGGATGGGTAGGGTGAGTTTATTTTTGTGTATCAATTATAAGCACTAATCTGGGGAATTAGGTGGACTTGTTTTAGTTAATGTTTATATATATATGAGAAATGTGTGGTCTGCGCAGTAGTGTGTTTACGCTGTATATATAGTATTAATGTATATTGCTGATCATCGTTCTTATATATATGTATAATGGGTGTGTTCTGGGCTAAAGATCGACATCTTGTACACGAAAAAAGTAATTGTAAATCGAAGGTGATCCAGGACGCCGGAAAATGAGGATAATTTGATATGTGGAATAGTGTTTTCACGTGTTTTTGTATTTAATGTATATGTTTATCATCGTTCCTATATATATGTATAATGGGTGGGTTCTGTGTCATTTTTGATTTACAAATTGCTTTCATCGGGGCCAAAGACCGAATAAAATGAGGTATTGTACCCGATAAAAGTAATTGTAAATCGAAATGAGCCAGGCCACCCATTATTCATATGGGCCGCGCTCTGTGAAAACCAGCCTTAATGACAACATAATGAAAGGCTGAATATGACGTCGCAAAGCTACACATACATTTACCAACGTTACGTCGGATTGTGACACTTGGAATTGTTGCGTCATTGCAATAACATTGAATAAGTTGTCCTATGTATAGCCGTACGCTTTACGGCTCACACATATTTTAATGTTGGATATGCGCGGCAGAATTGTACAGTTATTTTCATAGTGGTTCAGATAGTTGTCTTTTTTTTCTTCGGTTTCCTTCAAGGTAATTGTGTCGATTATTTTTGTACAAATGGGCATATTGCATTTATGTTTTTTATAATATATAATATGGACGACTTGTGAAATGACATTTGAAATTAAATAAACATACGACCGGTAGTTTTAGATAACACATAACAAAATCAGTATTATGTAATCATAATGCTAATATTTCTTTTAAACTTTATTTATATATTTATATAACAATTACAAACAAACGCAAGAATAATTGTAGTCGGCGTAGATGGAGGCGTCTGCATATGTTTCTTAATTTGGGTTGAAACCGGAATACTCACAGAAAACAAACTTATCCTGTCTGGCGACCACCATCAGATATACATGTACTTACAACTTGAATATCGAACCCGGGGCGCATGTGTGCGCTCTTTACTGATTATGGTGTTTTCGGCCGTCTAAGACGGAACCGTACACGCTTTACAAATGCAGTTCCGATTTTGGGATTTATTTATAGATTTAATCTATAAATAAATCCCAAAATCGGAACTACGTTTGTACAATAGGATGCATTACGCATTTTGATGAGTAACTCTAACTTCCATTTGAACTTAATACAATATTGATTTTCGAAATATGTAGACACACTCAGTAAATCTTCATTCATGTATTCATGACTTAATTGTTGTGTTACGTAGATCTACATATTGCATGATCATATTTATGAAAGGTCTTGGTTTACAGATTTAATTCGTATTGTCAATTATTTCTGCACTGTTTGTCGCAAATTTAAAACTCACGGGGAAATGAACATGCGCAATATAAGTTATCGACTTAGGTTCAAACGTGTTTACTGATGGTGGGCGGTTAGTGCCGACGGCCGGTCAGACCCGGCCCCGCTCTACGTGAAAGTGTGACCGCAACCGTTACTTTTATTAAAGAAAATGAGTTGGCTCATTAACCGGGACACGTATTCTGGATAACATTGGCTACGGATAGAACTGGGCATAGGTCTTAATTCATTTGATGTACTGGCTCACATGTCGAATATCAACATAAAATAAAATTTGCAAATTTTCAGAAAAATAATCGTATCACAGATAAAAATTATGGTAGTGCTAATTACGCGGCACCTGGCATATCGCATCATGTTGACAATGGGCCAAACATGTTTTATTACTTAGTGTGTTGGTATTGTGTCACATGCATATTTAGTGCGAACATAATTGTAGCCACATTGCATCAACCGTACGATTGCCGTTTGATAACTGTTAAATAATATTTTAATTGACCACTTGTAAATATGGTTATATGAATGTATGGCATATATTTTACTAGTATTTTTGAAAGCATTGCAGACCCTGGCTCCAACATTTACAATTTACATATTTAAGAAGTCCTACTTTAGATAGTTGTTAATTAAATTACTTCTAAACACTGGATGTCTGCGTGCCTTATTGTTTTTGTATCAAAGGGACGTTCTAGTCGGAGGGGTGTAAATGATGATTATTGCAGATAATCTATTTTGTATGACCAGCTGGGTAACTGACTGTATCCTACAGCCAGGGCCGTTTTTTACCTCTGGCTGCGAACTGAACTCAACTGACATAGCCACTAGCAAGTCACGTGACTCATAATTTATGCAGCAGCCATCTTTGTAGAATTCAATAAAACTCACCCGCCTCCACCCCATCACACCCCCCTTTTTGTAAGTTGGGAATACAAACAATTGTCTTCATTGATGTATGTATGTTTTTTTCCATTCATTGTGTGTACATGTATTGCCAGTCGTTTGCTCTTCACTATTGACAATGTATTTCACGTTGGCGAATATTTTGTATGGCGAATATTTTGTATATGCCCACCTTTTCGATGGGAGCAGATAAAAATCATGTATGGTTTTAGTTGCATTGGTGTAATGTTGAGTACCACTTCCTAGTCATTGGTACATATGTTTTAAGTACCGTTTTTCTAGTTCAGAAATCACGTAATTCATAAAAATGACATTATCACACCAATGCAGATATTTTGTTGTTCTCCCATCTCAAACGAGCTTGGAATTCCTAATTTCATTATGTAATTAGTTACTTGCTATAATACCCTCCATGCCCAGCTGTGACATACAAATAATATTAAAGCAAATACCAAGGGCGGATCCAGGATTTTCATGTTACGGGGGGGGGGGGGGGGAGGGGGAGGGGGGGGGGGTGTGGCGGGACTTCTCAATTTAAATAATTTACTATATTTTCGAACTAGCACCGTGTGTTCGTCGACCAAGCGGAGCTGGGTAGACTGCTAGATGGGTCCGGATATGCCCTCCGGAATAGTTTTGATATCTACACTCCATTTTGCTGCGTTATGGCGCATTTTAGAGCAATCATATCTGTACTCGCCAAATTTTAGGGTTTTAGGGGGGCGCGCGCCAGGTTTTCACCTACGTGAATCCGCCCTGCAATAAACACATTCTATATTTGAAGATTCAACGCGTCTAAATTCAAACGAGACGCTTCAAACAAATGTCGTAATTGTGTGGTCGGTACAAATTTAGAGTGTAAATCACTGACTGTATTATATAATGTGCAGACATGAATTAAAAAATATAATACATGTACGTACGACACGGTGCTTTTTATCATGGCTTTATTGGCCACTCATTTCTTTGTTTACAAAGGCGTTTGATGAATAGGAAATGGGGATTCTGCATCAGAGGGTCGGAGGGTCCGCGCACCCGTTGACCCCAAGTGGGATTTACCCGTATTCTAAAAATAGCCCGTGGGATTTCCATCCGGATTGTAAAAATAGAAACTGGTTTCCCGGCTTCTAAAAATAGATCCTGTGGGATTTTTTTATATTATACATAGGGCTCTGGGATTACTAATGCGGGCGGCGGCGGCGCGGCGTAGTCGGGGATTTCCCCTCCGAATATTGCACAACGCGTTGTAATACACAAACGAATCAATACCTGTACGTTGGAAGACCAAAAGTGTTTTTTACGTAAAAGTGCTTTTCATGGTAACAGCCAATCAAATCTTATCTTAACAGCACATTTTCTAAAATCAACCAATCAAATGTTGTCTTGACTTTCATGAAAGCATTGTTTCTCAATATCTGATTTTTCATTACTGACGTACATGGTATGGAATTCATACAAAATATTACATGAGTTTGCAAATATGGGTTGGAAAGAGAAATTGAGCGCGATTTATTTTGATCTTAATCCTATCAGTTACGCTGGACCAATACAAATATACAAATATTTGAAGGAAGAGGGAAGATACAAAGTGAGTGTTCAAGCCCTTAGAAGGTGGTTACATAACGTAGACGCATACAGTCTTCAGCGCCCTCTACGTCACAATTTCAAAAGAAGAAGAGTGATAGTTCAAGGTCTCGACGCTCTGTGGGACGTTGATTTAGCGGATGTTTCCAACATCTCGAAAGAAAACGATGGAATGTTGTATTTGTTTGCGGCCATCGATGTTTTCGTGAGGGACTTACTACAGAAACAGAGAATACAGCCGGCGGTACAGCGAATAGTATTGATGTACAAAAGATGGCAGCCATTGTATGACGTCATAAAACATAACGTCGCACCAAATGTGGAGTTCATGAAAGGAATACCATTATATCTGAAACAAGACGCTTTCTTCGACCCGAGGGTTAGAAATATGATTATACTGGATGATCTAATGGCATTTTCTAGTAAGGATCCTCGCATTAACGATTTGTTCACGGAAGGAAGCCACCATAGAAATGTGTCGGTGGTTGCCATTAACGAAAATATATTTTACAATAAAGATCCAACACAGCGTCGAAACTGCCATTACCTGGTTCTGTTCAACAATCCTGCCGATATGCAGCCGATTATGACACTAGCTCGACAGATGTATCCGGGGAATACGCAGTATTTTATGCGTTATTTCAAAGAAGCTACAAGCCACCCATATGGGCACTTGGTAATGGATCTGAAACCTACGACGCCGGAACATTCACGCATGCGCAGTGATAGTTTCGATATAAAAGAGAGCAACAAAGACGAACACCCTCATTCGTTGACGAACCTTCGGCCAGAGCAGACGTATTCTGAGAGAGAGAACAACTTGAAAATACAATCCGAAGACGTGTTTCCTGACAGTAAAACAGAGTATATAATGGCCCTGTCACACCAGAAAGTTTTATGCCAACGCGTGAGTAACGTGTTGGAATTTCGGCAACACGCTGGCAAACGCTGACCAACGCTAGGCTAGCGTTAGCAACACGCTGAGCGCGTTACTCACACGCTGGGACACGCTGTCACACGCTGAGGCAAAACTAAATGTTTCAACATCCCTAAAATGTCCAGCGTTTGCCAGCGTGTGACTGCACACACTGGCGGCGCGCTGGAGGGTCGTTACTCACGCGTCGAACGCGCTAGACGATCGTTACCAACCTGCTACTCACACGCTGGCGATACGCTTATGTATTCATCATTTATATATCAAATAAAACAAATTTTACAGTAATCCGACCAGTATGTGCCGTTCTTTTACTGATTTCATATTCCGGACAACCAGTTTTTCCAGCACGCTGTCATACTTTATCTATAAATCAGTGATGCGTTCCTCACACGCTGAGCGCGTTCCTCACACGCTACTCACGCGCTGGCATACGCTATGAACCTGTTATCAACGCGTTATGGACACGCTGAAATCATGGTTCCACTTGACTTTTTCTGTGAAATTTCAGCGTTTTCCAGCGTATCAACTATTTTTAACACGTTACTCACGCGTTGGCCTAAAACATTCTGGTGTGACAGGGCCATTACGGGTACAAAATGGCGTCTTGTGATGATTGTGGCGTGCTGTTTGAAAACGTTCATGATCTTCAAAAACACGTGAAGAACTGGTCTCCAGAAAAGTTATCTCCCAAGAGAAAGCTACCAGATGAGGATTACATACCAAATAAAATAATGAAATATGAGTCAGAAGAAGAAAATGCTTTTGAGAACAATGATGAAGAAAGTGCTTTTGAGAACAATGATGAATACAATGAAGTATTCATGGCCTTGGCATCAATGGCAAAGGAAAATATCAAAGAAGAGTGGCAGAATAAAGTAGAGAAATATGAAAAGGAAGGACTATCGGATGCTGAAGCTGAAGAGAAGGCCGATAAAAAGCTACGTGAATACGATATACGAGACTTCATGAACAGATACGCAAAGATAATTCGATATATTTTGCAGCTGAGAAACTGACATTTTCATGGTGAAATTATGGATACTACAGAACAGTATATGAACATTGATCGTGAAAAGGCTATTCGAATGGCATTGAGGAAATATAAACATTAGTTTGAAGAATACATGGATAATGAAGACGAAGATGAAGAAAGCATGGAAGAAGACACAGATGATGACGAAGAATACATGGAGGAAGAAGATACCGAATGACTCTAATACACGACATTATTACATGTGGTTGTAGTATCAATACGTGTTTGACTCTAATACTGGATATTTGTATTATACATTATGGTTCTAATGACTATATGTGTGTGATTCTAGTACTGGACAACACGTGGATGTAAGATCAATATGTGTATGACTATAATACTTCATATTTGCATTATACATGTGGTGGATGTAAGATCAATATGTGCATGACTCTAATTTTGGATACTTGTATATACATGTGGTTGTAAGGACAACATGTGTATGTGTTTACTACTGAACATTTTGTATATTATGTTGAATAGGACTCTAATACTGAATATGTTGTATTATACGTGTGTTTGTAAGATCAGTATGTGGATGGAGCCCCGACCCATACTTGATCATTTGTACGGGGTCAATACATACATTCTTGAATTCCAGTTGTTGAAAAACAATATTATATAGATATATCGCGTAGTGCTGGTGATAAACATCTTGTCGTAAAATGTGATGCATCCGTGTACTCGAACCAGAGTATTGTGAACACATCAATATGTAGAGTACACTGTCAAGCATTTACTGTATGAATACGTTTGCTGGAAAGTCAAATAATCACAAACACATGTACATACAGATATATTTATTATTATATAGCTCATGAAACTCAAACAAAAATATACATGTACATACATCACACTATATAGTAATACATAAACTGAAGATATGAAATGGTTCATCACTGAGGAATTGTGCAATGCCCATACGCGCGGCTCTCTATCCCAGTAAAGTAACGTTTGTCGTCATACGGGGAGAGGCTTGTTTTCCGAACAGAAATACTGTACAGCTGGTGGTCAAAGCTACGAATCAAATTCATAGAGTGACGTAATGAGCATTGTTTTTCCAAACAATCAATATACATGTCCTGCTTCAGCTGCTTATTGACAAGACATTTCTTCACTCCCTTTGCTCTCTTAATTGCACATTGTTTCTTTTCCACGCGCTAAACTCCGTATTCATCACTTACAGTCTCCGTGTGACTATATAGAAGGCTGTACATTTTGGGTCTTAGGCCAACGAATTGCTCGACTATTTTACCATCACATTCATCTTTCATTTTTCCCTAGAACTTTACTGTTTCCATTGTTATACAACGGACGGTCCTTTTCATAATTACTTGTACATATCATGCTTTTCAAGCATATCTATGTACCAGTTTTCTGTTTCTATTTCATAACATAGAGAATCTGTGTCTGTAAAGAGAACCTGTGCCTTTTCGCCATATTGTGGCTTCATGAAGTCATAGTGGAACTGATACATGTAGACCTTTGAAATGTCAAGAATGCAAAATCCGGCGTAAATTGGTCTGTTCAAAACAATGTTTGTTTTCTTCATGTTCACTGCTACCAAGTCTTCATTGAACATCTTGAAATATTGGAAGTTGGGCTTTGCACATACTTTCCTGAGACGTTTCGGGGTGTTGACGAGTTCAACGTTAACCCGTTTTCTCATATTTTCAATAGTTTTTCCGAAAATTGAATTGTTGGCCAATTTAAACAGGTCCTTCTCGAAGTTGTTTTTAGCCAACTTTCGTTTTCAGTGTTAAACTCCATGTAGGGTTTCAACCAACAAGACTGCGTAACACCGATGGCTCTGTGAACTTTTCTGAGTATCAGACCCTTTGACAGGTACCAGCTTTGTTGTTGCTTTCCCTTTAATGCATAACTGTTCCTTTAGTTCCTTACTATGAACAGAGAGCATTTCTTCGGTGATCGTGAGTGTCTCTGGAGCTAATGGATAGTCATTGTGTTCATCGTGTAAACTCGCTGGATAATCCATGTCGACTTCTAAAATGTAACCAGTACCTGCTTCGTCTGATATTTTGGAAACATCCAACTGTTCAATGTCTGTTTCGTCAAGCCAATAAAAGTCTTCCTCTGGGAGGGGATCGCACATTGCCGTGCCATAAAGAGTGTTCATGTCCAAATAAGTCAACCAGGTGTTGGGCTTAGTGTCTTCATAATTGGAAGCTTCCGGATTGTTAGCTTGCGCAAACTTCTTTGAAATCATTGATATTCCACCGCAGACCCCCTTTTCGATTAAATTAACCATGTCTATGCCATCCAACAGTTGTAGATATACGCCCGTCATTTTTAACATGGCGTCCGAACTATGTCCTGGAAGGGTGTAGTAGTGGGCTGGATCTAATTTGTAATACTTCAAACAAAGCGAGCGAAAGTTTTCGAACACCTCAGACAGCAAAATTGTATGCGTCTTGACATACAAATCGTGAAGATCACCCAGATGTTTCATGGCAAATGTCTTCCAAATAACCTATGCATGATCATAATCGTCGTCTGATAACTCTGTGTAATTCAATTTGTTGTAAAATATGTATCTTGGTGGCAGACACGTTTCCTGAAACTTGTCAGGGCAAGTAATGTACTCATAAGGATACACCCCCTTGCGTAACAGGATATCAAATTCACGTTTGTTTGGGAAATGTTTGGCAAGATTTCCAAATTTCGAAACATCATCCTCTTGTCACAAATGTGTCACCAACGTGTCCAATGAAGCATTCAAAAACAACGGAGAGTCTAAGAACCTAAGACTTCCCAATGAAAATGAAATGTATTTTTCCATGTTGTTTGGAATGCATGATATTGGTTTTGATTTGTATTTGCCTACCGACTCCATTAATAGATGCATGTCGTACCCACGTAAATTGTGGAAGATAACTGGTATGAAAAATTGTGACTCAAATGAATACTGAAAGTTAAAATTGGAATATGCAGCCCCCCTATACTGTCCACTAAGATGGTCATGATCTCTCACCCTATCTTCTCATAATTCTTCGTCACATATGTGACAATGCGAGGCCTCTTGAAATGAACGTTCTTGGTCAGGTGTTAGGTTCATAGGTTTACAAATCTGCTGTTCTTCCTTCAACAAACTTTCGAAAAAGTTGTCTGTAACATTCGGTCCTCGGTATACTTGTGCTGGTTTTGACAATTCGTCATTAGTACATTTGATCATGTAAGAAAAGCCGGAGAGCACGTACTTTTGGTACCTCGTCGTAGACGAGTCTGGGGTCTGGGTCACAAGTGTCTATGGGTTTCACAAAACTTTCAAGGTCTGCATAGACTACAAATGGGACCGGAAGTTGTTTTCGCACCTGATTGATATATATCCACTGCTTGTCTTCAGACTTGGGAAAGCTAAGTTTCTGGGGTCCGTGTGGCGAGCAGTACGGCACATGCTCATTCAACTAGTCCGCTGTAGAATAACCATGGAGACAGTAATTGCAATAGTAAGTCTGACATTTATGTGAAGTCCTGCCCCCCAGTAGCCGACTGAAATTCCGTATGAGACGATAATGCCTTTGTTCCCCTTTAGAAAACAGATTGACATGCCTTGTCATGTCTCTGTGGTTCGTAATTTGTAACGGATATACGTCATCCTTCTCGAGACCAAATACATTCACCGAGATACCGTTTAGTTTTTCAAATGCTGGTATTTGTGACCAGAAAAGTAACATCATCGCATTTCAATTCAGTTTCATATTGTGTGTAATGACTAACACGGTATGGATTGTCTGACCTTCATACATGGTGCAAAGCCACGAGCACCGACCACAGGAAATATTTCTGATCATCATATTTTATATTGAGTACGGCCTTTTTCTTTTGGATTTTTTGTGGTAGAGGGAGATAACTGCTGCCTTCTAAGGGAGAGTATTCTACCGTGCTGACCTCAAGTTTCAAGATTTTATCAATCGTCCACCCACTTCCGTCCCTTTCAAAATTTGGGTACGAATTGTGTACATTCTGGAATGCTCCTGCGAGCTGGTCCTCTATTTGTGAAACATTTGTGCAAGTCAATGTAATTGATCTAAAAGTTGGTTCGGCATACACGGCTTCGTTATTTTGATCATATTTGACAAATTTCATACCTTTAACATGTTTCATTCGGTTTACAAGTATGTCTGTAATATCAGTTTCATTGTCCTTGAATAAATGGAGGACATCCAACGTGTTCCCAGCATCCAGTGTTACTACCTGTGATGTGCCTTCCAACGCTTGCTCGCCCCCGCCCTGCTGCTGTCGACTGCTCTAATTCTCCCGCCTTGTTACACAACTGTCGCACACATCTGTTCGTTTCCCATAACAACGCTCTGGCAATGGACGATGACACCATTGACATTCCCTGCCAAGCTCCCCATAGCTTGCGCAAAATTTATTGCCTGATAGAAGTGTTTTCACTTTTGAACACCAAATACATTTCTGTTTAGGTGTGCTATCAATCTTACTCTTCTTGATGCCCTCAGTTTCATCATTGTCGTCTGCTCTGCGTTTTCTCTGTGTCGATACTGCATTTTATTTATGTATTTTCATGGGGTGGTCTAAATTATCCTTTCTGCCGAATCGTCGATTGCACCCTTTTACTTGACAACTGTACACACTCATTTCTCCATTTACTGTCCTAGAGTGGCGTAGCAAATACGATCTATTTTTAAATCGTTTTCCGCATTCGCATTGATTTGTGTTTTCCATTGATGAAACATGGTCAGCAAGCAACGTTATGCGACGTAAATTAAGCTCCGCGTCATCTTCATATGACAGCGAGTGTCGCTTTGCCCAGGCATCCAAATCAGCCACTGAATTAATTTCATACATCTTCCCTCGTTCCATCATTAATATATCTGAAATATCAGTATATAGAATTACTAATACAGATCAAACTGACAAAATTCACCTCTTAAATGTGCAACCTAATAGAGCATGTTAGTTCTATATCTTGCAATTATATACATGCATTTCTAAATAAGGCACGAGATCTTTGTGTGTATGCACGTAGTTATTCCCCGTTTGAATACCGTGTGTTGAATGACTGGTTTTAAAATTCGATGAGTATCGTTCTCTCGCTGAATGATAGCACTTAACTGTCACCTCGTTTAAACTGATAATACATATAACGCGTGGCGTACTTGTGTGCAAAATAGATACTCGTAATCTGATTTATAATGCTAGTCGAAATCTTCAGAACGCGCGACACCTGTATTTTAATGGAGCCGACAAAATACACATTGATCATACATGTACTATATGAAAAGCTTAAACTCACTAAATGTTATTTACCTGTTTATTGAATGTTGACAAGCACAAAATGTCGTTTGCTCGTATCTACCACAGTCTGGATTCCTCGATCCCAACGTTTGGCGATGACAGGTAAAAGTACTTTTAGCCTCGTTGGTAAAATTATTCGTCTGCTTGTTATATAGTCAGTTAACGATGTTTATCGGTCGGCTGACGACTACTGCAGAAATGACAAGTAGTGGAGAAAATGAACAGTTATGATAACCAATATAACATGTGATTGGTTGTTGGGTACAACGTATATTGTTAATAAAGCAAACGCGTCGCTTACTGATGCGTGCCATACACATTCACTGCATATTACAATTCAGATATTAGATATTAAACTGAGCGGTTGATAATGTTTATTACGTATTGTCGAAAAGAAACCGGTTGCTACCGGTATTGTTAAAATTGGAAATGATGAGACGTGAACAGGATAGTTAGGCTATATTTATACAACTGAAATCCCAGACGTATGAAAAGCGGTTTGGGTGATTATAGATCAGTTTGATTACATCACATCTAAAATGTGCAGTTAAGATAAGATTTGATTGGAACTTCAAGAATGGTTAGCGACCAAAAATATAACTATTACAATTAACGAAAAATCATTCATCTTTGGGATTTACGAAAAAACAATAAGTATCTTCAAGCAATTAATACTATTAGAAACTAAATACTATCTCTATTATTGCCGGTGTTCAAAAGTAGTTCCAAGTCTCAGCGTACTGAAGCATCGAATTAAATTGTGTATGAAACATCCAGGAAGGCAGCAATAATGGCCAACAAACTTGAAAACTTTACAAAGATTTGGGAAGACTTTACCATTTCAAAAACAAAAATACCAAAATAAGATTTCATCTTCAGCTGAGCTAGTTGCGGGTGCTATAATAGATCTCTGCTTTTGTGCGTTTTTTTTCTTACTTTGTTTTAACCCCTTCCCCACCCATAACATATAATCAATTACATGTATTACATATGCTAAATCAAACTTTGGCTCTTGCAGCGCTGGAGAGTGACATTGTCATCTGCGGGTTTATTATAAGTATTACTGTCTTTTTTTAATAACACGTGCAAGTTTGTTATTGAAAATTCAAATTAATGACGATTCTAATGTACCACTCAACCATGAAGTCTTAATAGAACAGTGATTTATACCCAGTACTGCAAGAGCAAAAGAGGGTGAATATCTGTAATTGTATACATGTATTTTGTATTTGTATCTGTATATTATGTACGGTTTGTGGGGGATAGCCCCGACCCACCACAAACATATTACGGGAAAAATAAATATTTTCAAACCTGAAAAATAAAAAAATAAAAAAATAAAGTATAGACCTGCAGGGCGTTCACGTTCATACTTCGCTATATTATTATTGTTATTGAGAGATAATTCTATAATATGACGGAAAAATATTACCATAAACTTACCTAATAAAGTGTGTATTAGCAAACTTCTTATGTCACTCCCCACTAAGTAGAAAGTAAACAAAGAACGAACATTTGGAAAGACTACTCCATCATAACTGTTATGTAGTGCAGTGTAATGAAATGTAATTAGAGTTATGTACTCTCTTCTAATCATACATCGACAAGCCTGGACAATGGACTCTTATCAATTATATTACACCAAACTGTTAAATATGCAAAGTTTTTTAGCTTCACTATTCACCATTGCAAATAGCCTCGTACACATAAAATGGCAAAGTGTGTCACTTTTACCTGGCTAACCACCCAACACATACCATATATCCCACTACTGTACTGTATTATTAGACACTATTACATTAGTGCAGTACGCGAAGCTTCATATGATATGGGGAGAGTATATATATATGGCCCATGTGTATTTACATATAGCACAGTACAGTGTCTAGGAAAAGTGTACACGTCGGCCATAGCTTATGTACATTTTGTGAATGTTGACAAAAGTACACAAACATCTGACTTGAATTAGATCTTGGTGTAATACAATTGATAGTAGTCTATTGTCCTAATGTATGATCAGCTACAATATATCATGTTCTACTTCGCATTGTCAGTTTGTTGTCAAACGCCAGAAGAGGTGAAACTGGCGGATGGCTGGAACACACAAAGATGGCCGTATAGGATACAGTAACGAGACCGTGTTCACATATATGATATACATATATTCCACCATCACATTTACGAAGCAATCATCTTTGAATCAATGGATGATCAGGTATAGAACGGGTCCTTAACAGACAATGGATGTAATCATTGGTTGCATATTTATAGAGTATCAGGCCCGTACGCAGGGTGAGTGTGACGAGTGCGTACGCATCCCCTTTATCCGTGGAAGTGTAAAAACATTTGTTATGCAACCCCGGCCCTCCGCGCCGTCGATAACGCAACCCCATATACAAATTCCTGCGTGCGGGCCTGAGTATCTCTAGCTATACGGATGATTTTCATAGAACGCCTATATTTTCAGGAATAGTTTTATGCATTCTATAATTACAATGGCTCAAGGGGCCGAATGGGGTTAGCTACGGGAAACTTCGTAAACTGAAAGTGTGCCAATACCAATAAGCTATATGTTCGTTCAATATTGAAACATGCTAACACCTGCAAACATAATAATACGCATATGGATATGTCCACCTTGGCAATAAAAATTCGCAAAAAATAGCTTCCCAATGAAATTTAGTTTAAATATATTATCCCGTATAGAGCCTCATTCAGAACGCCTCGTCGTTATATAGGTAATATTCGAACCATTTTACTAAGAGCCATAGTGTCATGTGTCCAATTTATTGGACACAGGACACTCTTTTTTTAATGTAATATACCAACCAATAACAAATTTAGGTCTAAAAAGTAAGCTATTTATTGTGAAATGCGATTTTATTTACGTGTGTTACGTTGTACCGTGTTCTGTGTTAATTATGATTAATTATAGTTACGATATAAAAAGTAATTCCGAAAATAAAGTATTTTAAAAGGTAGATACGTTTGCTATATCCAGAATTCAATCAACTAATAACATACATTTATAATTTAAGGAAGTGAGTTTTGTCATTATCTGTTTGTTCGCTTGCTTTATCTCATTTTACCTGCCAAACGCGTAATAATACACTGATTGGTCATATCGACGATTACACTGTTACAAAACCATTGACCTTAGTTTTTTGCAGTGTTAATTGTTGATAATATCTAAATACGGACATACATGCATGTTGTTTGGTCCTGATTGTGTACTCAACGATTTATGAAAGGTACAGACGTACATTTCTGCAAATTTCCTAAAGTTGAGAGGAAAATACGGCGAAATGCCACCCCAAGACGCATTGACCTACATAAGTCATAACGAGAACTGGGTGCCAGCCGATCTAGCTAAACAACGACACGAAACAGTTCGTTTCAGGTATTATTTCTTTATTACTGTTGACCAATATTTGAATCGTGCTGACATCGAAAGCACATTTAACAATCATTAATGTGTCCAAAACAACACACACACTTTATTGAACGGTTTTGCGTGTTCTGAACATGTGCCGAGTCATGGGTTTTCGTGACCAATTTTGTTTCCACAATTGTTGTTTAATGGTGCATCTCAGACTCTGTGTGTTTATGGCACCTTGATACTTGTAGATTGACTTTGAATATATGTTTTCAGTCCAACACAATTCAATAACAAAAATATCTTTTTCAACTCCCATTGACATTGTTAATGTCATTATTGTCTATTTAGCCACCTTTTTTCTTTAGAAAAAAAGACACTATTCTTTCATTCCCCCTCCCCCCTCCCCACACACACACCACAAGCGTCCTCCGTCCTTCACCCACCCACCTCTTTCTGCGGTCATGTTTTTATTGGAAAATCCTCTTGAGGCCAGAACTATTGGACCTATTATAGTATTAGTAATGTCATTTCGGCTAATTCTGCGCATCGGATAATGCGTCATTCACGTCAAATTTAGCCTTTCGTACATCACAATAAAATATGTGGATTTCGGAATAAACAAGCAGATTAATTGCTACACTGTGGGACAATTATATCATATTCCGGTAGTTTGGTAAAAGTTATTCCGAATATAGTCAAAATGTGTAAATTCCTCGGACACTGCTGATGGAATAGCTGTCTTATTTACTACATGTAAATTAACTGTTCATCTAAGAAACTAACCTGTCATGATGTCACTGGATAGTTCTGCTTCACGTTTAATACCAATTTTTCTTTTCTGATCCAGTATGCTGTTCATTTTGTTTACACTATCATATGCGCAGCATTAGCAAAAACAAATGTGACATTGCAAACACGCATGTGATGTCATACATCACACAATTTACGTCACTTACTGACATTAGAAAATTATTACATTTTACCTGCACATGCGTCTTTGAACTGCGTTGAATATTCAGGAAGTTTTGACTGAATATGGGGAGTTAATGACTTAACAAGGCGTGGGTGGGCATGGAGTATTTGTAGTAAAGTAAGTGTATACGGCTTCGCACAGTGTATGTGACTTTGCACACACCAATATTTTGTAATATACATGTCTGATTATTCATGCAGTTTTCTTAAGGCAAGTGTTTTCAGAAATTCAAATGTGTTTACACGATTTAGAAAACTGTAACAACAGTGATCAAATAAGTAAAAAATCGAGGTGTGCGAATCCAGGTACATTGTGCATTTACACAGCGGTGACGTTTTTCCCGAAATATCATGAATGTATGCCGCGGGGTGCAGTATTTCTATTAAGTAAGTGTACCCGGCTTCGCAGCTTGTATGTGACTTTGCACACACCAATATTTTGTAATAAACATGTCTGATTATTCATGCTGTTTTCTTAAGACAAGTGTTTTCAGAAAGTCATATGTGTTTACACGATTTATGAAACTATAGCAACAGTGATCAAAGAAGTAAAAAAGTTGAGGTGTGCGCATCCAGGTACACTGCATTTGCACAGCGGTGATCTTTTCCCGAAATATCATGAATATAGGCAGGTACAGGGGGTGCAGTATTTCTATTAAGTATTTGTATTGCGGTGGGTGGGCTTCCCCAAAAAGTGTTTGTACAGGGGGTACCCATGTTTGGTCTGGGGTGGTGATGAGGGTCTTCTTTGCTTCATTGGGGTGAATTCACGAAATATGGATGGGGTGGAGACTGTATGTTTGTTGGGATTACAATCGTGTCTGTTAATTCTGCTCACCTACTAATAAGTTTCGTGAACATGTCCATATTCAGTCTAAATTCCCTGAACATTCAAGGCAGTTCTGAGCCAAGATAATCACGGCTAAACGGATGGCTTTCACTATTTCATCTGTCTTCTATTTTCTGTATCCGCCTAGCGCAGACCCAGCCAAATTTGGTCAAAATAACAGTCCATTTTGTCCTTGAGTTTTGCGAATAATATGGGAATAAAATGATAATCAATGTCGGTACCGTATATTTGCATGTGTATCATTGGTTTATGAAGCTTTTATTAACAGGTCTGTTGTTGATCTATTCATTTAGTAAGCAGGACCACTAATCCATCAATGTTTCTGAGCGATTTTGCACATTTTGACAATGTTCTGAATAGATTTTTACCAAACTATCGGAATGGGATAAAATTGTGACTTAGTATACCGTTAATCAGCTGGTTTACTCCAAAATCAACATAATTTATTCTGACGTAAGCTGGGCAAAACATTACGTGAATTGTGCATTAGCCGGTGTGCAGAATTAACCGAAATTACATTTTTTATATGCAGATCAGAATGTCAGTTTTCATTGTTTTGATACATTGTACATGTACATATATGTATGTCTCATTATTATTGAACCATGTTATTGTAGTGGCGAACTCTTGCAATCTACTCCTGTACCGTCTGTAGCAAAGTTACGATTCTCGACAGAATAGCTAATCAGATCTGATTTACACTTTAGTTGTTAATTGTGACAAAATTTGTATGCAATGTATTTTCCATCTGAAAATAAATAGTAATATTATGAAAGTAATGCAAAACTTTACATATTCAATTATGGCTGCCGTTGACTAGGTCACTTGTTGATTGTAGCTTAAATTTACTTTATCAGGTCATCTACATATCTTGCATAATTAAGTTTATGTTGTATTTACTGGAATATGTTATTTTCATAATGTTAACAATCATTTTAGTCAAAAATAAATAAAATCTTTCACAATTAAACATAGAGTCCCATAATGGCACAAGCCAGATTTACGGTGGCACAGAGGGGACATGAATATATTTTTTACTTTCGCGTGCGATAGCTATTGCGTGCGCACAATATTGGGAGTCATATTTCTTTTGTCCATTCTGTAGATATACCATTTTTCGGGCAAAATAAACATTCATTCACCATTACCCGACATATTAATTGGCATTATTTTTCTTTTTGTATGAAACATTAATTTCGTCACTGATATCAGGGGCGATAACCGTGTTTCCATAAAAGGTTAATGGAAACTATATTCTCTCTACTTAGTTTTTGATTTGCAATGATCGTACTTTATAATGTTTTGATAAACATATTTGTTCAGGTGACACATTTAATTGGTATACATAATTTAAAAAATGTCCCGCCTCATTTGCATATCAAAATAGCCTGATACCACCGCGAGTCACTATCGGTAAAATAAAGATTACTAAATGATTATATCTGTATAGTGGGCACTCATAATTTTTAAAACTGGCGGAATACATGTACCGTAGTTACACAATTATACACTTGTTTAATTCTTATAGACAAACTGTTATGCCCACTAGATGGGACCCCATCTTTAACTGCTACATGTAATTTGCGAATCAGATCGTCTTCGTTACTCTTCAGAGGAAGCCTATGAATGGCAAACGTAACTCTGCTACGGACAGTACGGTAGTATATTGCAAGAATTGTTGTTCACAACTATGAACAATGTGGTTTACTCGCTTACCACATTTATCCAAGTGTTGTGAGTTTGATGCCCGTATGGGATGTAGATGTAGATCATGTTGGAAAGTTGCGGAGTCACTTGCGGAGAAATGGTTAATACTGGTAAGAAATTCAATACAAGGCTAACCATGTAAATAACAGTGTTTTATTGTTTATTTCAGGGAAGCCGTCTACATATCTTAACCATCTGGATTATTCGTCGAGCCTCTTCAACTTCACCCTGCAGTCGAGGCAGACACCAACAGGGCTATTGAGATATCATATGAGCGGTCCCAGAAGAAGCAGATAAGGCGGAAATTGGTTCTCATTCTGCTGTTGAAGGACAAAGGTCACCAGAAGAATAGCTGCCTGAAGACACTACTCCACCTGGGCAACAACTTGCCAAACATTCGCAAACTGATCCAGTTCCTGACCTAAACCAAGAAAAATATAGTGTCGCCATGACAGACTGTCATCTTAAGATCAGCGACTGTTATCTGAAAATATGACCCTCAAGGAACAGCACTCTGATTTCTGCTCTAATCAACCTGTTGAAAGGATGTGTCGAGACGACATGTTACTCCTTGTGTTGATGAAATTGAGAATCTTCTTCATACAAATCTGACCCATGCAGTTTAAGATTTGTAAAAAAAAAATTAATCGGTGACTCATTCTTGTGGTGGACAGAATTACATATGTACATTTCTGATTATGTGACACTCAAAGGACTAGATATTGAAATGGTCAGAAATATATTTACTTTGCTTTTACACATATGTGGCTGTGACCACAGGTTGAAGTAACGGACCATGACCTATAAATACATAAAATATACATAAAAGCATCAATAAGTGAGAACAAAATAAGCTAAACAAAAATTATTTACTCCATGTGTGAAATAAGGAAGTAAATACTTTTGTTAGCCTACTTTCTTTCACTTATTGATACTTTTAGGTATATTTAATGTATTTATAGGTATTGGTCAGTTACTTTAACCGGTGGCTGTGACTGGAGAATGCGGTTTATGGGATTTGTGACCAGTGTAGCTCCTGATCAAATAGTACACTGTAGCCTGAAAATGATGTTGCATGATGGATGTTTCATTGATGTAATGGTGAACAGTGCAGATCATGTTCGGATACACAGGCTGATGTGTATCTACACTGGTCGCAGAACCCATAAGCCCCATTTCTCCAGTCACAGACACATATTTGAGCAAATTTAAAAATCCTACCGCCAACCTAGAGTGATTAGTATTTAAGGTACCGCATTCAATCTTTGATTCATGCATTTCCGTTTAACGTCCACAGTCAATAAAGTCCGTATTTGATTGGTTTCTTATGGTTTCGGTTATCTTCGCAATAAAGGATTTTACTAGAAACATCCAGAATAGACCGAATACAAACTGTGTAGACTTTCGAAGTTAAACGAAAATTTACGAATTAATGATGTATTTTTGTGCTATTATCATGATTAGAATTGAAATCAATGCCCAATGGTCAAACTTATAACAAACTACATGTTTACAATAAATTTTGACTTCGAATGAAATGGTGCAATTGGTTTATATTGGTCATTTGCAGTGCATGATGTGAGAAACAACATATTGAGGCATCATCTTTAACACAGTGCCTTTAATCATGATTCATACCCAGGCATACAAAATATGTCGAGGGGTATATAGTTTTTGTATTTTCGTCCATCCGTAATATTTGCGTTAAAGGTTTTTGGGTACTCATTACTTTGTATCTCTGCAACCGCAACACGCATCAAATTAAATCTTCATATACTTCTTTATCGTCATACATATTTTTATTCTGTAGCCCACCGATGTGGCTTTCCTGCACACGATCAAGGTCAAATTACTTAAAGTTTTGAAATATTTGCGTCAAGCATGTCAAAGTTTTTAAGTACACTATGTCTCTGCAACCGCAAGTCGGGTTGACTTGAAACTTCATAGATATATACTTCTTTATGAAGTCAGAAGATCGATATTTACCTTCTATAACTCTGGTGGGTGCATGTGATGGGTAATTTAACGACCGCGTTCATCCTTATCGGAATTCCGATTGGAGACCTGGTTTGGCCCTCACATAATGTCTTTGGCATTTTGTATGTGACAGTTGAATCTGGTTATATCTCGTATATGTGAGTATTACGTTTATTAGTACATGTAATCCTATTTTAGGGGAAGAGGCCAAGTGACTTTGGTGTGCTATGGACCTGGCACCAGGTTAGATTATTCTAATTTCAGGGCTGAATTTATTGTTTCTCCATATAAATATTCTGTTCTGATTTTGGGATTCTCCCCCCCCCCCCCATGCAGCAGGTTAGAACTGGATCAACCCCGTTTGCCCGGCCTTACATAACCATAGCTGTTGATAGGCCGTTAAACACCAGTAAACAAACATTCTATAACCCACCCATGCGGATTTCGTGCAAACGGTGAAGGTGAAACTACTTTTAAACTTGCGTTAATGTTTTGAAATATATGCGTTAAAATTTTAAGTACACAATTTCTCTGCAACCGAGAGATTGAATTGAAACTTCATATATTTATTTATCAACAGCCATATTTTCATTCTATATCTCACCTATGCGGCTCTCATGCCAAAGGTCAAGGCCAAATGACATGGCGGCGGCCGTGGTATGCGTGAGAACCTGCTCACTTGCTCTAGTCCTCAAAAGCAAGAATAACATCTCTTATCATACCTATTCCTTTTGTTTTTTTCGCGTACTGCTTTTCTGTCTAGAGCATAAGTTGAATTCCTTTTTGTATATTTATCACAACTCTTGCCTCACTTATATTCCAGTGTTCTCCCTTTGCTTTTTGACGCATTGATTTTGTATCTGGCACATGGCGGTATTTCAAATTTGACCAAATATGGTCCTGATATATATCAAATCGAAGGTATCGCGGAGACGATCACTCTGATAATATTTTGTCAATGTCGGATGATACGTCAAACAAGATGGCCGCTGACAGGTCATCCTTTAATTATAGATTTCGTCTTCTTCTCATATACCGTTTGGCCGACGCTGGTCAGATTTCACAGTTGTGGTGTGTGGGTGTAGCATTTTCATATTTGTTAAAATGGAGGTTGTCGCATAATCCAAGATGGCCGTCGTAGAAAATTGGGTAAAATTCTTAATAAATCATATCAACCATGTTAATTTTACATTATTATTATTTTTATATCCAGCTTGAATTGCCACTTTGATAGCCATATATCGATAACCCTGACTCCTTACAATGTTAACGGAAACAACTATTTATTCTCTCTATTTATCTTTTGATGTGCAATGATCATATTTTGTAACAAGTCAATACAAATATTGATTCGGGTGACACATTTAGTGACACATGACCTTCCTCATTTACATATCAAAATAGCACGATGATACAACCGCGCGTCTCTATCAGTAAACTTAAGATTACTAAGTGAATATTTATGTGTACTGGGCACTCATAATTTTTAATACTGTTGGAATAGTTACACACTTATTCTTATTTAATATTATTTAATATTTAATTCCTATAAAGAACACGTTGTGCCAAAACCGATGGGATCCCAACTTTAAATCATGATTTGCAACTTACGCTGAAGGATGTTCTGACACCAAGGCATTAAGTGCAAAGGCACGACACTTGTCTTATCAGCTCATTCACAATCACCACATCATACACAACACTTGTCACATGGATTCCCCAGTGGGTGAACAGTACAAAGTCCAGTGACATGGTGTGCAATGGGTGCGATAGCATCCCGTAACAATTGGTCAGGTGTGTATATCTTTACTTTAACCTACGTTTTCTGGGGGAAATAACTACCTGTGAAAATTGTAGCTTTAAAACCACTACAATGAAATAAATTGAACGTATGTTCTCGCATCCCCTTCAAAACTCGATTCACAATTCACACCCCCTCTTCGAGAATCTGGCTACTCCACTGCAGTGCAAAGTCGCAGAAGTATGTTTGACATACAGCCCTTTGAATGTGTACTTGTGAGTAATATTTCTCAGACTTTCTTCAAGGCAATGGTTTCTTTTTTGATGTAATGTATGACCTATCGTGAATTTCACTCACAAGTTCATCTTGGTGCTAGTAGGAGTATTTGATTTCTGGTATACTTTTTCCATGGCTTTCACATTCTACAAAACCGTCTGGAGTTTTGACAATGAAATGGAGAAATGCCAAACATTTTCACGTGTCTGAATGTGGATTATTTCTGGCACTCATATCTTTGGCTTATAACGTCGTTCAAATTGTACTGCGTCAATTTTATCGAACTTAAGATTACATATTTCATAACTTTCTTCAAAACGCCAGTTTTAGAAGTTGATGGTTTTAGGATTTTTAGCTAGGTTTTTTGAGAAAAAAAATCCAGGTTATTGGATTGGCGAAAGCCGGGCGGGCGGCGGGCGGCTGGCGGCGGGCGGCGGGCGGCGGGCGGCGTCCACAATCAATGTTAAGTTTTCCTGTTTGAGTCCATTTCTTTGTTACTGTACCACCTAGGACCATCAAACTTTCACAGCTTCATAATCAAGGGGTGCCCACCACATATCACTATCCAACATGCTACCTTTTTTTTTAACTTGACCCATTTTTTCCGCGCAGTCGACTTAGCCATTTTCAATGTTATGTTTTCGCGTTTACAATGTTAAGTTTTCGTGTTTAAGTCCATTTCTTTGGTACTGTACCACCTAGGACCACCAAACTTTCACAGCTGCATAACCAAGGGCACCTACCACATACAACTATCCAACATGTGACCATTTTTTTTACCTTCACTTATTATTTCTACGTAATTGACTTTTCAACGTTAGCTTTTTAACGTACGTCTGGTTAAATTTTTTTTGTTAAAAGTTTTTCGTTATACTATATCTCTGCAAATGCTTCGCCCATTACCTTGAAACTTCACATGGGTGTTTATAATCATCCATATTTTCATTCTACCCCACCCCCCCCCCCAACCGTGCGGTCCCTATGCCCAATGTCAAGGTCAAATTACTTTGATTTGTTTTTTAAAGTTTTTTCGTGTACTATATCTCTGCAACTGCTTCACCCATTACCTTGATATTTCACATGGGTGTTTATCATCATTTTCAGCGCGATATCGTCGGCATTTTGGCATACGTCCTTCCGTACGTCCGTACGTCCGTGTGTCTGGTTAAAGTTTTTTGGTTAAAGTTTATATATGCTTGAAACATGTCTCAAATTGACTTTATTGGTTCATTGCAGCATTATCAAGCACAGTTATGTTTGTAACTGCATAACCAATTGGAATAACCTGCTAAATTAGCAAAATTATCAGTACGTTTTAACCAAACCACCAGTGGCATTATCGTCACGAAGCACCACATTGACGTTATCGATCATAAGTACATTTGATCTATATTGGTAGATTAACCCAAAAGTTATTACACCTAGAAATAGAATAATTGTAAATAATTAATTTCTAAATCGATGTGTTTATGGAAGATGGGCAACATAATAGTAAACTTTGCATACGTGAGGTGATAGCAGCACATATATTATATTATCAATTGGTAGTTCCATTCGGATAAAGATGATTAATCGATATCGATATCCATTTATTTTACAATACTGCACTCATTATGACTATATTTACCAAATCAACAATAATTTAACCTACATATACATGCAAAATTCACATTCCACGTGTTGACATCTGCAGGAACTTGCATAGCATATATGCATACCATTACCATAGTATTCACATGCATAATATGAATGTAACCACATAACATTATCTATATGTGTATCCCTTGTATAGAGCGAAGGTTACATCGATTCGATTCATACTGTTTATTTTTGGCAATATATTATCCCGTATTACATGTATCAGATGAGACATGTTTCAACTCGTTCTAGTATGCCTAAATATGACGTTTGACTTTACGGTACACCGACGAGAAAAAGCAAATAAGTATAAACAGTATGTGACATTAAACTCGTGTTTTGGACCGCTAGATTGCTAGATAGATATATTGATTAATTGCGTCGAACGGGCTGTCAATACCTATGGTCATTTAGACACCAATCAACTGGGGTAAATCCTGTATTTCATCTGTAAAGAGGAATCCCAAAATCAGAACTGAATATTTGCATAAAAAATATATAGTCAGTACTCAATTTAGAATATCTGTAATTTAGTCCCAGCCCCTAAACGTAGTCAGAGTACACCAATCTTACGCCACACACATTTTGGATACCGGCTTCAACACTCATGTACAATAATGCCAAGTTATAACTGAGGGCCAAATCAGGATAATGATTCTGATGAAGATTACCTGCACCGCTATTATACCCGTCTCAATTAGTATAAATATGTTCCCGCAGACAGGAGTATCTTTAAGCGTCGGTTGTCAACATCAAACTTCAAAGCAATGCATGAGACATGGACAGTGTGTCACATACTTCCATTTAAATGAACGTTCAGGCTTGTATGATTCTAAAAAGTGTGTATATGTACTTATATAATGTATGCATTGCCCTGAAATCCATATGCATTTAATATACACCTTGCACCATTGTAAACACTATATATATCCCTGGTAAACACATGATAATGTCATGCTAACTAACCTTTGATTAGTAACATAGATTTTGTATTATAATTTATCAAATATATATATATCTTAAAATATAAGATCTGACACTATCATAATATAAGCTGATACTTTTTTCCTCACAAATACTTATTTATTTCATGTGAAATGTATACGTTATGTCTACAATGTACTCGTATATACTATTAAATGAAATCATGGTAAAAGGAAGATATTTCTGAAACGCTATACACAGTTAGTTACTGATCAATATATTATACAAATTAGCAGGGTTTTGTCAGTCATATTGGAGGCCACATTGAATTAGATGGATCTTACATACTGTATTGCAATATGCTATATTTTATCAAATGTATAGTTAATGTGAATTAGTTCCAGAAGAAAGACATATGCTTTGTCGAACCCATCGTGCAAAGCCAGACATAGCGATCATGGTGACATATGTATGTTCGCCCGTGGGAGAGTCCGTCAAAAATGTACATCGTTTATATCTCTCCAGTCATAATCAGATTGTGATATAACTTTTCCCACAAAAGTTCCGTTTTCTTATATACCTTATACGTAAATCGGAAACGCTAAGTCGCGTCAACTTGAAATGTCAAATGTTTGTTTTATTACCATTCATTCTTTCATTCCGTAGTCATCATTTGGCCTTCCTACTCCAGGTCAATACGTTTTAAGTGCCATATACATGTATATATAACCACATATATACAAAATGATATAATCACTAAACATTGGGACCATCACTACACTCTCGAACTAGCAACAGCCTAGGCGGGCTCAACATGAGGGTTGCGGCCTTCTGTTATGCATATTGGACAATGTTTTCACGTTTTAGCGGCCATCTTGGACGCAATATTATTCCAAATATAAACTTATTGAAGCTTTAATACTAGTAAATGTAGTTACTAGACAATTACAAATCAATTCATATATGTTATGAAGAAAATGTAACTTTTACATATTTGTTGGCAATCCTGGCGGCCATCTTGGATATTTGAAAGGTTAAGCTACTCATATTCATTGGAAATGTTAATATATGCATTCTTCAGTGATGTCCTGCCACCCTATGTGTAAATATGTTCATTATATTCACCTTAATGTGTTTAATAAATTTATGGCAGCCATCTTGGACGCCATCTTGCATTCTGAATTAAGCTCCAGTGGGATTCATGGGGAGTTTTGATATGTTTCTCCTAATGATATTCTGGACCTATACTGAAACATTCAGCTTTGGCTTATTTTTTCCGATCTTTGGCAATTTTATGTCTAATACTATTCGCCTATTAGGGGAAAGTACTAAAATTGGAAAACAAATATGAAAACTGATGGCAAGACAGTGCGTCCTCCGGGCTCGCGCAATATTTAAAATGGCGCCATTTCAATTAAATGGGGTGCAGGTTGTCGACTTAAATATATTTATAATGGAAACACATAGTTTAATGAAACATAACGCAGTACATGCTTAACAGGTTGTCAATTAGTATCCCCTGGCCGATAGGCAAGAGGGGGTATAGCGTTAGTCATATACGTGCGTACGTACGTACGTACGTACGCTAGTAACACGTTTCATTTTCCAATAAATCGTGAACCGCTTCATCGATTTGTATAATATTTGGCCACAATGTGTGTAGCATGGTGCTTTGTTTTGCACACGACCCACGTCCGACCGCCCAAGGTCAAGGTCACTGATACTTATATTCACCTTAAGTGTTGCAAGGCAAACATGTTAAAGCTGTGTTTTTTTTCTCAATAAATCATAAACTGCTTCACTGATATTATTGGACCATAATATGTGTCTAGGGATGGAGCATTATTTAGCATACGACCCACGACCCGACCGCACAAGGTCACTGAGTACTTTGTTTCTTTGTTATTATCAAGGCTGCCAGCGAGGGGATTAGCTTTGTTTAATGATGCCAGTTCTCGCATTATTGTATAGTTTGCTTTAATATAATACTGTTCTGGTTTTGACGAAGAATCGGTTACCATGGATGTGAATAAAAAGTGTATGAACATGAATGTAAGAAATAAACGGTACTCGATTCTTCATGACCGTTATAGGTTATTGTACAGAACTTTTAGAGCACCCATAAAACACATATGTCACTTCTATGGTGTGCTACATAAGTTCTGGTTTTGACGAAGAATCGGTTACCATGGATGTGAATAAAAAGTGTATGAACATGAATGTAAGAAATAAACGGTACTCGATTCTTCATGACCGTTATAGGTTATTGTACAGAACTTTTAGAGCACCCATAAAACACATATGTCACTTCTATGGTGTGCTACATATCATCGAGATCCGTGCGTTTGCTTGGAAACGTTTCAAGAAAATCTACTGTAAAAATGACGTCACAGAATACGTCACGTCGGAAAATGAGGTTCGAAAACCACGTGATCCCATACCCTGATATCTATAACTTTACATGCTACTTGCAAACATGTAGTTCGCCTCAATAATAATAACATACGCTCAAAAACGTTCTGGTATAACATGGTCATCCAAGTTATAATTGTTCTTGTTACATTTATTGTCGAGCCCGCTTGCGGAAAGCGAGACATACTGATCACAATGACGTACGTCCGTCCGTCCGTCCGTCCGAAATCTGCGTTAATGTTTTTAAATACCTTATATCTCTGCAGTCCTAAGTCACATTCACTTGAAACTTCACACGCTTATTAGTCATCATCCATATATTCATTCTGTATGCCACTCATGCGACCCCTGTGCCCCAAGGTCAAGGTCAAATGACTTAGAAGTTTGCATATAATGTAATCTGCGTTAAAGTTTTAACGTACCTTATATTTCCACAATTGATACTCCAATTTGCTTCAAACTTCCAATACTTCATTTTCATCATCCATATTTTCATTCTATAGCCTGCTCATGTGGTCCACATGCCCAAGGGCAAGGTCAAATGACTTTGCAATTTGTGTTAAAGTTTGTACAATGCTTATATCTCCACAACACTTACTCCGATTTACTTCAAATAATTCTATATTATCATCCATATTTTCATTCTAAGCTTTTACATACCTTATATCTCCACAGCCCTTAATTCAAACTTCAAATAAATAAATTCTGAGACCATCAAATGCCTCGGCGGGCTCGACATGCGTGCCGCGGCCATCTGGTATTATCTGTAAACTCTAGTAATGTTCATTAGACCGCATAGCCACCATGTATCTATCGGCGCAATAATATCGCAAATGTATTCAATTTGTTTCCGTTCATAATGGGATATACCGTTGACGTCAGTCTCTATAGTACAATAACAGAAAAAAGAAAATTGTCTGATTAGTATCGAAAAAAATAAAAATAAATTATGATAATAGAGACATGGCATGCATATGCTATAGGTCTGCCACTTTGATTTGACTGTTATTGTAAAGATTATTGTGCTATATTTATACGCCCGTTTTGAAATATAATTGTGTGGTGTTGTCCGTCCGTAAACTTTAGTCTTATTCAGCAAACTAGTCCTACAGTTTTCGCTCCACCTCAAAGCCTTACGGAATATCACCTTTTTTCGACTCCGAGATTCCATTTTGGCTTGTTCCACGAACTAGTCCTGCAGTTTTTCACTGCTCAAGTTCATAATTCCCATACATGACTACAATCAAGTCCCGCAGTGTGTAACGCAAAGTTTTTCGCTTCACAAATCGCTACGGAATTAACCCCTTTTTTTGCTCTGAAAGTCCCATTTTTTACTTGTACCCCGAACTAGTCCTACATTTTCCCACCGATCCAATAATTACTTTACATAGATGGCCACCATCAAGTGCTGCAGTGTGTAACACTCAAATTTTCACTGCCTCAAATCCTTAAGGAATGGTCACCCTTTTTCGACTTCGAAATTGACATTTTTGACTTGTATGTGTACAGTGAACTAGTCCTAGATATTCCCATCAATCCAATTCATACTTTGCAAACCTGACCACCATCAAATGCTGCAGTGTGTAACACATACCATTTCTTTCCACCTCAAATCCTTACTGAAAGATCCCCCTTTTGCTAATCCGAAATTCCTATTTTTTAATTGTACGTCAAACTATTTCTACATTTTCCCACTGATCAAATTCATATCGTGCATACGTGACCACCACCAAGTGCCACAGTACTAACACAAACATATTCACTTGACCTCAAATTCTATATACGTACATATATATGGAATTATTCCCCTTTTTTACTCCAAAATTCCCACTATTGACTTGTATTGTGAACCTGCTGGGTGAACTAGTCCTACATTTTTCCACCGATCCAATTCACACTTGATATATGTGTCAACCATTAAGTGCCGGAGTGTGTAACGTTAACAGTTTTTATGCGCCTCCAATCCTTATGGAGTTATGCCCGTTTTACGACTTGAAAATGCAATATTATGCTTGTCTTCTACTATAAATGTACTTCTGCAGTTTTCAGCTGATTTACTTCATACTCAGTATTCATATGCATACACACAACACTGAGCTAATGGTGTACATGTACATCAGCAGCGACATACCATTTGATCCTAATGTGACAGTGACCTACTTTTTCCCCTTCATTGATCATGCCTTGACAGGCGTACATTGTGACCACTGGCACTCTTGTTAAAGATCTGCGTACGTTATATGTCGCATTTGTTATTGTCATTATACAATGGTATTGTGTGTATCAAAGAAATATCAGAGCTATGTAAACAACAGACCCACTTGCGTATTGGACATGCACAGCTTCTATGAAACAGCTGGTTTGATTGCATTTAGATGAACATGAACAATCTTATTCTTCGCAATTTGGATAGTAAAACGGCAACACAATATTAAACTTGAGCACAATCGATGGCGGGCCATCGCAATATACCAACTTTTCTCAAATGCTGTGTCAAAAAGGGGAAGATAATCCATGACCCCGGGGTCGAATCAACTTTGAAATTTTCATTAAAGTTTACTCTGCAACTGCAAGTCAGATTGAATTGAACCTTCATATTATACTTCTTTATCATTATCCATATTTTCATTCTCTAGCCAACCCATGCGGCTTCCATGCCCAATTTCACGGCCAAATGATGTAGAAAATATTTGGCGGCCGGACCAGGCGGCGGCTTGGAACATCCGTCACTTGCTCTATTTTATATCGGAAAAACATGTGATAAATTTAGTAATGCATTTGCAAAAAACAAAATATGCATTGAATTTGAAATCAGGAAGTATAATACTCTTTAGACACACAGCTTATCTGCGGCCCTGAATGCCGCAGATAAGTTTAGTGTCTAAAGAGTAGTATACTCCCTAATTGGAAATGACCCTTCTAGTAATTATCAATTTCAGATTTGCTGACAGGCAGATACCAGTAGTTATGGCCGAGGCAAATTGTAGCAATCTGTCACAGGCTGTGCAACTGAAGCAATGTCAGGAGGAAAATTTCAAAGTGGAGATTTATCCGACGAAGACTCGGGAGGAAAGGCAGATACCAAAAGGGCTGCAAATAACAGTAAAAGGTCTATTCAGGAGAAGGTGTTCTTGTCCCTGGGGTGACTTTCCACAGCCGAAAGTGCATACGCTGCTCAATTGGAAGTTCAATTTTACAAGCCACTACCCGGACTACTCCGGTCCACCAGAGAAGAAGGTATTTATCAGGGTTCGGGATCACATGGTCACTTTGCCAAAAATGTTTTTCCGACGAAACATATATGTGACGTCATATTTACAGTAGGTTTTTTCAAAATATATTCCTAACAAATGTATAGATTTTGATGATATATAGCTCTCTAAAGACGATGACTTATGCATTTTATGTGAGGTCTAAAAGTTCTTTATAATACCTTTCACAAAGAATCAAGTACCGTTTATTTCTTACATTCACATGCTCAAGATATTTTACATTGATGGTTTCCGATTCTTCGCCAGAATGAAAGATTATGAGATTATAGCTAACTATACAATGAAGGACAACATGTTTCACATCTGCTGCGCTGTTTTTCATAAAAATCTGGCATTCAATTAGAAAGATACAATTAAAGGCAATATACTGTAAACACAACTAAAATCAAAGTACTAAAATATGTTATCTCCACAAAACTGATCACTGGTGGAATTAGAGACTGAAAGTTGCACATTTTCTCAATCATCATCCAGAGGCAAATGTACTGTGATGGTGCAAACCCATTCCCAAACATACGTTTTCTCTAGAATAATTACTGTTTGAAGCTACCAGAAAAAACTTGTACGATACTGGCTGCTAACTGTTCACTGCTACCTAACTGTGAGAACTAAAGATAATAGTTGCTGTATTGATACGCACGAAATGTCTTGATTCGTATTTTCCAGAATTTAACTGATAAACTGAGCACAAAACTGTGAAAACTATAGAGAATAGTATATGTAGAGTTTTAGATACAAAGCAAGACAGACCAGGGCACTATTTTCTTGGTCGTAATCGCCGTTTAGGAGCAGTACGACTATGGCTGCCCCCATAGAAATGTGTGTGACATAATATGCTATCCCCAAGGGAGATAACATATACAAACATAACGTCACGCCGTTCGGAAACCACATGATCCCACACGCTATGTATAATTTTTGGATGTCGTGCGCGATTGAACTTATATTCCATTGTAACGTATTTTCCCTTTCTCATCTGGTCCGGCTAGCTCAAGCACGAGACCAGCGTTCAACCGCTGGCATCAGCTGTCACCAGCCTGATCAGCCGTACTATCAACTTATGAATGTGCTGAGCACCAAGTTATATGAAGTTCTGGCACCCAAAAGCCGAGCTACTATTCTCATAAGTCGGGTCCAGCCTGACATCCGAATAATATAATTCTATCATTCCTGGTAGCAATCTGGGCCGGTATAATTGGTTTTCTCAGCCCGTCTCATGCGACGATGCTGAGACTACATATCTGGGCACTATTTACAATATATATACAGATATATATTTTCCTCGGGCGTACCTCGCCAATGATTGGTTACCAATGATTATAGACAATGATCGTTAAAATGATTGGATGAGCACAAATAATCAAGACATTACATTTAGCAATAGTCAACTACAAGCAATATTCTGGGCGGAGTGTCTCGGCTACAGTGGTGAAACACTACTAATGTGATTCCCATCTCTGGCATGGGCTATGCCACTGTAGCTGTATATTAATTCCATACAGTGTTAATCTCGTGGCATGAGCGATACCACTAGCTGAGCGTCCTATCATGAACCTATCTGTGTTGCCGGGAGTGTAGCTCGTCTCAACTCTGAGCTAACATGCCAGTTATGGACTAACTATCTGATGACAGTCATGTCGATCAGCATAGTATATCCTAATTGAAGCTGAAACTATTATATTATTGCTGGGATATGTCTCCGGGAAACATCACTCAGCAACAAGCCGGGTTACCTAGCTCAGCAATGTCATGAACTGCTTAGCTGAGCGACTATCCGAGCTGAGCTACGTCCTCAGCTCATCGATGTTCTGAGCTGTCTACATGAACGCTATCCCCAGCTCACAGCCTGGCATATGCCGACATCTCAGGCTGTAGCTGGGCGATGAACCTGGTGGATCACGCTGGGTTATCCTCGAGCAATAGCCGAGCATGGGGCTTGTTCCATGGGTCTGGTAATATGTCTCCTCAGGCCCGTAGCCAGACCTGTTTGACGGGGGGGGGGTCGTTTCGGAGGCTCAATGGGTCTGAAGTATCTACCTGTTTGAAGGGGGGGTCGTTTCGAAGGCTCAAGGGGTCTGAAGTACTATGGGGGTCTAAAAAAGTGGACCTCAATGCTAAAAAGTGGACCTCGAGGTTGGGCGGTGGGGGGGGGGGCGGGGTCGTCCGACCGCTCCGACCCCCCCTGGCTACGGGCCTGCTAGGCGTATTTGGCGTACGCCTCAAAGAAGTGCTTCAACACAGTGCTGAGCACAGCTCGCAGTCTGAACACTGTAAGGGCTCGACAAACGCTATGCTCGTCGATGCACCGTCCATCTATACAGACTGCTCGCTGGGCTAAGCGTGCGACCAACGATTCCCTGTCCTAATTCACCCGCAGCTCTTGCCCAGTGAACGCAATGCTCAAGGTTCTGAACTACTGGCGATGGATTCTATCAAAATAAAAAGAATAATAAATAAATATAAAACATTGATTTACTCGGCCGTTTCTGGCAAATATTACAACAATCTCAATACTACGACACCGGCATACGTTTTTCAACGTTGCAGGAAGGGAGATAATTACGGCCAGACGACACTGCGTTGTCGTCCCGTATCGGTTTCGCACAAACCGGCATTTTTGTCACACCATCATTATGCATGCCCAACTAATATACCTATAGTATATGACCGATGATATAGTTATTTTATCAGTAGTATAATTACACAAGTTAGACCTGTCTAATGGTGCAATGGCCGTCAGTTTAGTTGCATGTGCTTTTAATTTTACACGTTTATATTTTATCTGATACGGCCTCCAGAATGTCCGCTTTATATATTAACCATTTCAATCCTACAGATGATAAAAGCCACCATTAGTAACACTATAGATCCATACATTGGGGAACATTTTTATAATCAGGGCTCCAGATAAGGAATTAGTAATTGAGTATTGTCACTTCATCATTTCTGAAACAATTGGGTATTTCAAGATTTTAATTGGGTTAAATTAAAATCACAAAGCAATTATTGAATAGTTTGCTTGTAAATGAAAACATGTCTTGGCATTTCATGAGAATTGTCTCTTGGGAGACAATTCTAATGAAATACCAAGATTTGTTTTCATGAAAAAAACACAAACACGAAAAACATGCTATATTTGTGGTCGGTTTATTGTTTTCTGCAGCATGATAAAGGTACCACCATTTTTTATGGCTTTTTGATACTCACTACTTTTGATTTCAATTGGGTTTTTGCCAATTTTAATGGGGTATTTAAGCAAATACGCAGCTTGTCTGGAGCTATGAATAATTTATGTTTCCTTCACAACACTCCTTGATATTTCACACATGCCTTCTTCTATTATAATCTAATTGCTTTGTATCATGACGTGGCAAGTCCATGGCCCTCAGACCCTGACTAACCCAATCAAAGTACTGAAACAACTGAAACTGTATTGCCAGAAACAAAAAAGTAGGAACGTGTGCCTGCTCCACCCTAGATATGCCACCACTGGCAGCCTTTATAACAATATTGAGCTGGTGTGTGGTGCCCTAAAAACAGACCATATCACTTAGCCCATACCGAACCCGATTTTCCGACGTGACGTAATCTGTGACGTAATTTTTACAGTAGATTTTCTTCCTAACAAACGGACAGATTTTGATGATATGTAGTGCATCAAATACGATGACGTGTGTTTTATGGGTGCTCTTCAAAGCAATGAATGAGACATGGACAGTGTGTCACATACTTCCATGTAAATGAACGTTCAGGCTTGTATGATTCTAAAAAGTGTGTATATGTACTTATATAATGTATGCATTGCCCTGAAATCCATATGCATTTAACATACACCTTGCACCATTGTAAACACTATACATATCCCTGGTAAACACATGATAATGTCATGCTACCTAACCTTTTTGATGGATCTTACATACTGTATTGCAATATGCTATATTTTATCAAATGTATAGTTAATGTGAATTAGTTCCAGAAGAAAGACATATGCTTTGTCGAACACATCGTGCAAAGCCAGACATAGCGATCATGGTGACATATATATGTTCGCCCGTGGGAGAGTCCGTCAAACATGTACATCGTTTATATCTCTCCAGTCATAATCAGATTGTGTTATAACGTTTTCCACAAAAGTTCCGTTTTCATATATACGTTATACGTAAATCGGAAACGCTAAGTCGCGTCAACTTGAAATATCAAATGTTTGTTTTATTACCATTCATTCTTTCATTCCGTAGTCATCCATTTGGCCTTCCTACTCCAGGTCAATACGTTTTAAGTGCCATATACATGTATATATAACCACATATATACAAAATGATATAATCACTAAACATTGGGACCATCAATACACTCTCGAACTAGCAACAGCCTAGGCGGGCTCAACATGAGGGTTGCGGCCTTCTGTTATGCATATTGGACAACGTTTTCACGTTTTAGCGACCATCTTGGACGCAATATTATTTAAAATATAAACTTATTGAAGCTTTAATACTAGTAAATGTAGTTGCTAGACAATTAAAAATCAATTCATGTATGTTATGAAGAAAATGTAACTTTTACAATATTTGTTGGCAATCTTGGCGGCCATCTTGGATATTTGAAAGGTTAAGCGACTCATACTCATTGGAAATGTTAATATATGCATTCTTCAGCGATATCATGCCACCCTATGTGAAAATATGTTCATTATAGTCACCTTAATGTGTTCAATAAATTTATGGCAGCCATCTTGGACGCCATCTTGCATTCTGAATTAAGCTCCAGTGGGATTCATGGGGAGTTTTGATATGTTTCTCCTAATGATATTCTGGACCTATACTGAAGCATTCAGCTTTGGCTTATTTTTTTCCGATCTTTGGCAATTTTATGTCTAATACTATTCGCCTATTAGGGGAAAGTACTAAAATTGGAAAACAAATATGAAAATATGGCAAGACAGTGCGTCCTCCGGGCTCGCGCAATATTTAAAATGGCGCCATTTCAATTAAATGGGGTGCAGGGTGTCGACTTAAATATATTTATAATGGAAAGCACAGAGTTTAATGAAACATAACGCATTAAATGCTTAACATGTTGTCAATTAGTATCCCCTCGCCGATAGGCAAGAGGTGGTATAGCGTTAGTTCATATACGTGCGTACGTACGTACGTACGCTAGTAACACCTTTCATTTTCCAATAAATCGTGAACCACTTCATCGATTTTTATAATATTGGCCACAATGTGTGTAGCATGGTGCTTTGTTTTGCACACGACCCACGTCCAACCGCCCAAGGTCAAGGTCACTGATACTTATGTTCACCTTAATTGTTGCAAGGCAAACATGTTAAAGCTGTTTTTTGTTTTTTCAATAAATCATAAACTGCTTCACTGATATTATTGGACCATAATATGTGTCTAGGGATGGAGCATTATTTAGCATACGACCCACGTCCGACCGCCCAAGGTCACTGAGTACTTTTTTTCTTTGTTATTATCAAGGCTGCCAGCGAGGGGATTAGCTTTGTTTAATGATGCCAGTTCTCACATTATTGTATAGTTTGCTTTAATCTAATAATGTTCTGGTTTTGACGAAGAATTGGTTACCATGGATGTGAATAAAAAGTTGATGAACATGAATGTAAGAAATAAACGGTACTCGATTCTTCATGACCGTTATAGCTTTTTATAAAGAACTTTTAGAGCACCCATAAAACACATATGTCACTTCTATGGTGTGCTACATATCATCGAGATCCGTGCGTTTGCTTGGAAACGTTTCAAGAAAATCTACTGTAAAAATGACGTCACAGAATACGTCACGTCGGAAAATCAGGTTCGGAAACCACGTGATCCCATACCCTGATATCTATAACTTTACATGCTACTTGCAAACAGGTAGTAGTATATAGGGTATCACTTCATTACCGCGGGAGCTCACAAACGATTTAGATGGCAGGCAATCTCCCAAGGGGGTAAAAAGTGTATTTTTCAATCTTAATTTAAATGAAAAAAACATACCCCAGCAATAAAAGGTCATAATTTTTTCTCTCATAATTTTTATGAAAAATTATGAGATTAAAAAATTTCAATTGAACAAATAATATATATATATTACAAGTAAGTTATTTTCCAAAAAATATTTTACGAATTAATATATATGAGAAAATTATGTCCAATATTACTGAGAAAGTTAACCCTAAATTATCTTGTCCAAAGATTGGTGAGATCGGGGGTACAATGCCTATAAAACTAACACAGAGTTCTTCCCCTAAGATTAGGGAATTAAGAGCCGAGTTAGTAAGAATGGGTATCCCCTTTTCATCCAGATTAAGAGAGACGGGATAGAATAAACTAATAAAGAAAACGAAAAACGATGAATTTATGAAAAGATTTAGCAGAGCGTTCTCACGAGGTGTATTTATGGGAATAGAAACTAAAGATGTAGAAAAGATAGCACATAATCTAGCTGATGAGGCCTCTTTAAGTCTTAGAAGTAAAAACATTGGTAAACCAAAAAAGAGGGCTCAGAAAATTCAGTTATTAAAAAAGTTAATATTGGAGGGGGACGAAATATTAGAGGATTATAACAAAAAAGAAAAGAATGTAGTCAAGGGACGTAGAACTACTACAATAACATTGAGAAGAAAACTTCAAACACACAACACAGATAGAATAATGTCCGAGTTAGAGCCTATGATAACTGGGAGTTTTTATTTGAGGTACTCGTTTTCTTACAAATTAGTTCATCTCGAGGAGAAAACCGCGAGAGGAAAGCCGAAAACACTGGTATTCCATAAAAACCTTTACGGTAGCCCGTGGTTTCGAGAATACGAACCAGTTAGAAAATGGGTTGAGAAACAAGAAGAGTCCCGATTAAACATAGATAAAATAGAGAGGCCAAACACAAAATGGAGTTTTGTAAGATGGGTAAGCGCTAGTGTAAAAATAATATACGGTACAGTAACGAAAAATATTGGAATTAATAATTTTTCAAAAATTACCAAAATTGCTGGAGGGAGATTACCAGAATGGTTGAGATATAAAAAAGGTATAAAACCCATAGACACCTTCAACGATAACCTCTGTTTATTCAGATGTTTGACTCTTCACACAACAGAGGGTCTACGAGCTGACCGCTGTTTAAACAAGACAAAAGATCTACACTACACATATTTACACTTCTGCGAAGATAAAAAGTGGGAGAGTCCAGAGGGACCCATATTATTTGAGGATCTCAAGAAAGTAGAAGAATGTTTTCAAATAGGTATTGAGGCGTATGAACCCACAGAAGATGGAACATGGTATTTAAGAAACGTTGCGGCCCACTACGAAAAGGTAGGTACACAGAAAATGAAAATCGGTATTTACAACGATCACGCATTTTTGATCACAGATTTGAATAAAGTTTGTAAGAACTATTGTTGTGTCGATTGCAATCAACGCTTCACACAATCACATTGTTTAACGAGACACGCACAAACATGTATGAAAGGAGAAACAAATATATCGTGTAAAGGAGAAGAAATAGATAGGCCAATATCTGCGTTTGAAAAAGCCTTTTACCCAAAACCTAAATGTAGCAAGAAGTCAATTACCTGGATAAACTCCTTCCCAGGGCCCCACATTCACACTGCGATATGTGGGCACGGTGGAGAGCGGTGGGTAGCCGGAGCTCCTGTTGATGGATTTTGTTCGGAGACAAATACAGTGTATCAATTTCACGGATGCTACTGGCACGGATGCCCAATACACTACAAAGAAAAAGAAGAAAAACACACAAAAACGTTAGCGCGAGACGCGTTGATCAGGAAAGAGTTTAATTTAGTAACTATTTGGGAATGCGAGTATGATAAAATTTCAACCAAAACCACTTCCTATGTGGTTGAAAAACCTCCTACAACAGTTTACCCATACCAGATTGTATACGATTTTGAGGCTTATTTAGATGATTCGAATGAGAAAAAAGATGCAGCCATAGAGCTAGAGTTTGTAAATGAACACATTCCAATAAGTGTAAGCATAGGAGATACGCTGTCAGGAAATATAACACACATATGTGAAAATGATCCAGCCCAATTGGTAGCACTATGTATACAAGATATTCAGAGACGAGGTAAAGAAATTCGTGAGGTTGTTGAAAAAGATAAAATCTACGGATACCCAACAGATTTTGAAAGACTAGCTGCTCCACAGAAGCGGGAGGTTGAACGATGGATTTCCCAAGTACCGGTGATTGGTTTCAACTCCAGCTCCTACGATTTAAATCTAATCAAGAAACACCTAGTGGGGGTCTTGGCTGGCACAACAAAGAAAGTATTAGTTGGAAAGAAAGCTAACACAACCATTTTCCTATTTACTCCAGAGTTCTGATTTTTAGACATAAAATTATATCTCGTGCCCGGTATCGACTACGATAGATGGGTAAGAGCTTACGGGTGTGAGGGTAAAAAATCATTCTTTCCATACGAATGGTTCGATTCTCCCGATAAATTGGATTACGAGGGGCTACCACCACTTAAAGCTTGTGGAAACAAACTAAGTCCAAATAAAATGATAACCAAAAAGCAGTTGGAAGATTGCAATAATATTTTCCAAAAGTTAAACATGAAGACATTCAGAGATTGGTTGAAATACTACAACGATTTAGATGTCGGACCTTTTCTAGAGGCAATTGGAAAAATGTCTAATTTTTATAAAACGAGAGGTGTGGATATGTTTAAAGATGCGGTTACCCTTCCAGGAGTTGCCTTACAATACATTCTCAGAGGAACAATAAAACAATACGTAAAACCCTATAAAACGAAAGAGATCAAAGCGGAAAACGCTATCTACCCACCATTGTTTGCACCAGAGGAAGAAACCTACCAAATGTTGAAAGGTGCACTAGTTGGAGGGCCATCTATTGTATTCTCGAGGTACGCGGAAGCCGGTATCTCAAGAATTAGATCAACACCAGACGGTAATGGAAAACTCTGTCAAGCGGTGTTGGGGTTTGACGCGAACGCGCTGTACCTATCTAAGCTGAATAAAGACATGCCTTGTGGAAAGGAAATCATTTACCACGTGGAAAACCCACACGATCAACTCAGAATAGATTACTTCTGTAAACAAGTTTTATATACCAATCGGTTTGGATTTGCGGAAGTAGATATAGAAGTTCCACCCACACTGAAAGATAAGTTTTCGGAAATGTCTCCAATATTCATAAATTGTGTTGTTGAGGAGAGCGAAGTACCTGACTACATGTTGGGGTATTTGAAAAGTACCAACCGCACAAGAGGAGAGGGTAAACAATTAGTAGGAGCAATGTCTGCACAAAAAGTATTGTTGTACACCCCACTTTTAAAATGGTATTTAAAGCACGGATTAAAAATAACCGGACTCCACAGGATTATAGATTATAAAGCGGGGAAACCATTTGAATGGTTTGTCAAAGAGGTTACATCAGCTAGGAGAGCCGGAGATGTTGACATATCCAAAGCCCCAATTGCTGACATAATGAAACTATTAGGAAACTCATGTTGCGGAAAAATGATAGAATCCCCAGAGAGCCATTTAAATACAACCTACACTAAAGATGAAAAATGTGTAGACAAGGCCTTAAGATCCGCGTATTTTCACGATCTAGAAGAAATAGGAGATGCGTATGAGATATCCTCCAGAAAAGTAAACACCAATATGGTCCGGCCATTTCACTGTGGGATAGCCATTTATCAATATGCAAAACTACGAATGTTAGAATTCTATTACGACTTTATGGATGAGTACGTGGATAGGTCCGATTTCGAATTAATACAAATGGATACGGATAGTTTGTACATGGCAGTTAGTACGAAAACCGGAGGATTAGATGGAATGGTAAAACCACATCTTCTAGAAAGTTTCAATAAAAATAAAGATGACTGGCTAGCGTGGGATAAATGGAGCAATAGAGAACCTGGACTTTTCAAGACAGAGTTTCAAGGGGATCGTGCAATCGCGCTCTCGAGTAAGTGTTATGTCGTTGTGAAATTAAACACAACAGAATTAAAACATTCTGCTAAAGGGTTATCTGCAAGACAAAACAATCTTTCATGGCAAAGGTATAAGGAGGCACTACACCCTGTAGATATAGATATGGGTACAAATAGAGGATTTAGAATGAGAGATGGTGTTATGAAAACTTACACACAGAATAAATTAGGGCTTTCCGCGTACTACGATAAAAGATGCGTATTACCAGATGGAATACACACAACACCTTTGATGGTTTAAAAATACCACTTAATAGCAAAAAATGTTAGAATAAGTCCTCCACCTATAAACAATAATTCTTCTGTCCCATTCCCATTATTTTCTGTATAATAATCACTTAATTCTGGTTCTTTACCAAGTGGCCCAATTTTTTCAAAATTATCAGGTTTTACATTAAAAATCGAATAATATTTTTGCATAGCGTCGTCGACATTATCAAACGCCTTTAAGGATTGGTTTTGTTTTATCATTTCTTCATTGATCCAATCTAATTTATCAGTTCTATCTTGATTCCATTTATCGTGATCATAGTTTAGTTTTTCTACAGCAGCATCATGTCTAGCACGTTCTGTGCTTGAGTTTTTAGGTCTAAATAAATAGTTAGCACCTGAAAAAGCAACAGCATTTACAATAGCACCACCAACCAACATAGCTACAGTTGCCATAATTATTTTATAAATTTATACAAACGGAAAACTTATATAATTAATTTTAATCAATTTTTGAAAAATTATTAATTTGTTTAAGGTCTAGCTACGTCTGGTAGTACACCCTCTTTAACCAAGAAATCTCTAGTAAGTGTGGCCATTGCGATTTGGGTGGTAATCATTCCAACATCATATACAGTAAATGCCATTTTAACTGTTGGACCTCTTATAAAGAATTTAAATAAAGTAGAATATACTATCGTTAGTCCACTTACAACACCAGCGTGGAAAGCCGAGTTTACGATCATATTAACATCTGATTTAGACATTTTATTGAATCTGTTATATTTGATTATATAGTTAGTAATTTATAATTTTCAAAAAAATTAATTATTAATCCATATCTCTATGTAGAAGACCGTCAACCTTAGTGGTAATTTTTTGAAACAACGGTGAAAAAACACTTTCAGCCTTTTTTTCTATCTTAGAAGGTAATTTAACAATTGGGGTAACTATGCTATCAATATCACCCTCAATAGTATTAAAACGATTAATTGGGACTTCAATTTTAGAATAGGCTTTATATACTATAATACTAAGAATACCAACAGATACAGCTAATATTGTATTCTTATTAACTAATAATTTTTCAAAGATTGAATTATCATCTCGTGGTTCTTTTAATTCATTTTCAGAAATCGTTGAATTATCATTCGATTCTTCCAACTTTATTTTCTTCTTTATTTTTGCTTTTAATGAGGCCTCCTTTCCTGCCGCAACACGATTGGGATTTTTTGTTACTTTTTTAATCTCATTACTCATTTTATTAAAATCATTTACTGGTTCGTTACTAGAATTTACTGGTTCGTTACTGAAATTTACTGTTTCGTTACTGAAATTTACCGTTTCGTTACTCATAATTTTTTTCTTATATTAACTATTTTGTTAATTCTATAACTTGATCATCTATTTTTTCTGAATTTAATTTATTCCGTTTTGTTAAGTCTATATGTCTAGCTGTTGTAATAGCTGCAGAAACAGGTGCTAATAGAGGACCCATAGAATGATACATTTCTGAACAAACGAATCTCAATGCCATATCTATAAATGGATCATTGTTTAATTCTCTTGATAATCCATCAACATCATTAAGTGGTAATAAATAATTTACACAAGCAACCGCAGTGTTTATAATATTACTTCCAATTGTTTTTGTCATTAACAAACCTAATTTAGCCTCATACAAACAATATAATCTATACATTTCTTTAGAATCTTGTTCATTTTCTATATCTGAAATTGTATATTTTTTATCTAGATAAAATTGAGATTGTCCACCTATTACAATGGTACATAGTTTATTTTTCATAACATTAAATTCTTCCGTGTTTTCGATATGGTCTATAGATTTTTTATTTTTTTTTTAAGTTTTTTTTTCTGTTTAATTTTACCCAAATATTTTTTATTATTTGTGTCCAGTTCACATTTTTCAATATTATCCACATAAATATTATCACCAATTTTATTATTATCCAAACATTTCTGAAGTTCATTAAATTCGGGCATAATTGCATTTAATATATTATCGTCTGTCATAATTATAAATTTAATAGAAATTGTTTTATATATTAATATTATTTAATTATTGAAAATTATTAATAATTTTATAATCTGTTGGTTGGTCGGTTTTTAAAATTACTAAATAATGTTTTGTAGATCTTAATTTTTCTTTAACTTCTTCACGTTTCTCTTTAGTTGGAATTACATCATTTTCTCTTAATGTATCATCTACAGAATCTCTATCTTTACAATGGAAAAGTGCGGTCCACCTAGTTTGTTCTCTTAAATCTTTTAAAACAGAATTATATTTTTGCGTTAAAACCCAAACACTATGACCAGCAGGTCTTCCAGAAAACGCTAATTCTGTTAGCGAATCTCGTTTTTTTATCATTGCAGATTTTGCGGAACAATCATCTAAAATAAATAAAGTTAATTCACCTTGAAATAATATTGAAAAAATATTAATCCATTCTTGAAGATTTTCACCAGGGTTTATTATATATATTTCTGAATCAGTATGTATCCACTTTCTTTCAATATAGCTTTTATTTCTCTTAAATGTTGGACATAAAATAACGATATGTTCGAATATATTAATATACCTTTTCTCTATAAGATTTAAAGCGAATAATGTTTTTCCACATCCAGTTTGTCCACAAATAATAGCAGCATGGGGGTTAGTTGGAAATAAATTATTCATATTTTTTTTTCTTCACAAAATTATAATAATTCATTTTTACTTAATTTTCGTATAATTATTATGATGAATTAATACATAACTCGAGATAAACGACCATTCTCTATCGTGAGTTGGCCATCCGCAATTATGAAAACATAAACCACCAATTCTCCAGCGGCTTCAACATCCTTAGTAAGCTGAAGTGTAATACCCTCACTGGCATTGATAACACTTCTACCAGATCCGTGAAGTACATCATCATCACTCAGTCTCATATCCAACCATAGTGCATATTTATTCGTAAGAAATTCGCCTATGCTAACATCTGACATATTTAATTCCTTACTAATCATATTAGATATTACGTTTGATTTGTTACTGCCACTAAATAATTTTTTAGCTTCTTCCCACTGTTGGTATGGCAGCATACCCTGACTAAAAAGTTGGTTTGGGACACCCTCAATCGTAATTTCTGCCTTATTAATTTTAGGATTATAAAACACTTCACTATTTCGATTCCACGATGGGTTGTTTGTTGTGTCTTCAAAAAGCATGAGAACACCTTTCATTGATTTGGCAGGAACGTTTACATTAAAATTCCAGATAGAATCAGCCTTATTCTTTATTACACGTCTATGTCTAAGAATTCTATCATATTGTATGCTAGTTCTACCCGCGTATTTAGATCTTATCCTGGAGGCAAGGTCTTCTTGCGTAACTGTATCAAATTCAATAGATATGCTGTCGATCTCGTATGTTCCACCCGAATCTGCATTAATTACCCTCTCATAATCGTTAAAAGTAAGTTCATATTCCAACCTATCTATTAATCCGCTTTGGTAAAACGGCATTACGGTTTCTAGCAACTCAAAATCTAAAGGAATGAAAAACCTATTATCGAATGCGTTAGCTATGGCGTTATCTTTGGTAGATGTGTTAGATGCATTACCTGCACCTATTCTTAGTCTTGTAACGTTATTATTCGCGCTAGAATCTATACCCTGATAAACAGCACTTTCTCGTGCGGTCTTTGTATTCCACAAATCGCGATAACATATGAAAATATCAGAGTCATCAATAGACATTATTTCATTACCACTTATTTTTATAGTTGTTTTCTTAATAATTGCCCTACCAATATTTTGAACTATAGTTCTATTAGCATCTGTTGAATCTAGGGTAATTTTAAATGCCAATTTGGAGCTACCCGGTACAATTACATCATTCATTCCAAGGTTTGGAAATCTAACTAAAAGTTGTTGTTTTTGGTCTATTGTGGATGGGTTATTAGTTATTACAACACTTTTTCTAACTCCCTTCGCGGCATTTGGTTCTCGAAAGCGTCGAAGTGGTTCTAGTTTATTTCCGTAAGACATAATTTGTTATAAATTTATATATATATATAAACTAATAATAAATTTGTAAATTTATAAATAATGGCAGATTATGATCCAAGAGATGAATTTGTAGATAGAGAGAAAAATGCGGACTATAATAATAAATTTACAAAGGATGATGATGATCTCCTAGCTGTTGAACCATATACTTATATTGAACCATTTACTGGTACTGGTAGACCATTAGATCCTGACATAACGACGCCGGATGGAAGAGAGTGGATTAACCTACTTAAATCTGGTGGAGATGATGATAAAATATTGAAACAAGCTGTAAAAATGTATTACGAGAGAATTTATGCCAGAGATGGCATAACTCCAGAATATGAAATGGATCATAATGCGTTCGGTCTGAACGAGAATGGTGAACTATATTTAAAAAGTAGAGACAAACAACCAATTACTAATAAGTTTGGAAAGCCGTATCAATTAAATACATTAGTTAGAAGGGGGGACACGTGGGGTCCTGATGTTGTAAAAAAGTCGTTAGGGATTAAGAGACTTCCCACACAAGTAAGAAAACCAGTAATACCAATAGATGTAATTACAGAAAGCAGAGATGATATTTCTTCAATTTCCAATATAACTTACAACGAATACGAAGATGTTGGAACTGCTGAAAGTCCAATACAATCGGAAGAAATGATGATATCTGCAGAAAACGCTGAAATAATTAACAGAGTTATATCCGAAAATTATGATTCTCCAATTGGCAACATATCTCCGAGAATTTTTAAATTTGATGAAGATACTATAGTTAGATATAACAAAGCGGTTGAAGACGAGTCTAATGCTATAAATTTTATTAGGAATGCTAGATCTAAAGACGAGCAAGAAAGGAGAAAGTTAACTGAGACCACAGATGATGGTGAGTTTGGTCAAATAAATGATAGAAGAAATAATATTTCAGACCGAGTTAAAACTGCTAGGGGATTACTTAGAGATGCTAGAAATAGAATTAGTGCAGTTACTAGAATACTGTACGAGCAAGTTAGAGAAGTATATAATAGATTTAGTCTTCCAGAAAAACTATCATCACTTTTCAGGCGATGGGGTTTTAGAATTACCACCATAATTACTGCAGCAGGGTTAATACTTGCGGCTATCATTGGCACTATTGTAAAACTATTATCTGGAAATAGTTCTAACGAAAAACCATCTCCAAAACCAGACCCAGACCCTCCAGGACCAATCCCACCAGATCCTGGTCCAGAACCCCCAGGCCCTATTCCAGAAGCAGAGTGGTGGTTAAAGAAGTACCTAATTAAGTTAGGTGTTTTGTTGATATCTATCGGGAAAAAATTAGCGAACGCTCTACCAGGCATTCTTGGTGCGGTTTCAAAATATATATTTACAACATTAGGAAAGGTTGCCTTCGCTGTTGCTAACAGATTATGGATTCTAGTTCTGTTAATTGTTGGTAGTGGTATTGCGTATTATACAAAATGGAAATATTAATAATAATTTAAAAGTAATACTCCAGTTAAAACACCAAATATAGTTAATAGTATTTTTTTATCAGGATTCGTTAAAGTAAAATTAGAAGAATACATTTCCTTATTAATTTTCTTATTAATTTCTGGAGTTACAATTAATTCTTTAGAATTATCTTTAGAATTATCAATTTTTTCAAAATTATTATCTTTAGAATTATCAATTTTTTCAGAATCGATTTTAGAATCAATTTTAGGATTAATTTTTAATTCTTTTAATTCCTTTTCATTTGATTTTTCTAACTTTATTTGACCATTAATTTTTCCAACGATTTGATCCGGTGTGGCTATAATTATATTATTATTGTAACCAACAACAGTATTTGTTGTCAATAACATATTACTTGGTGCCATATATAATCCAATTCCAAAAACATAATCAACCGGAGTAGATGCAAAGTGCAACACATCTTGATATCTTTTTATTGAAGATGGAATATCTACTGGTGAATTTATAGCGCTTTCTAAATTGGCTAAGAATTGTTTTTGAGTATCAAATGCAGATCCCATTCCTATTATTGAACTTCTTGCCTGACCCTGAGACCCTAAAATATTCCAAACATCTGTACGTATAGAAGCATTAATTCTTGAAACGCCGGCTTGAGTAAACCCATTACTTTTATCTAGAATAAAAGCCCCCCAAGCATCAAAAATCCTAGCATCTTGTTGAATATAATCAATGTGAGATTTTTTAGGTGGAAGCATCTTGCACGAAAATACGTCACAGTGTCTACCGCCAGAAATCTCGTCACCAAACGTCATACTATCAGAATTATAACTACCACCATTACGTGTAACTATGTGATCTGATGAAAAGTCTTGTCTAAAATCAGTTTTAGTCCATTCAGTATGTCCATCTATTAAAACGTCACCAAGCCCATTACTATTTGAATATGAAGTCTGTCTCCAATCTGTATTTTTATTAACAGCAAACTCTGAACAAATTCTCTCATAGGCGCTTTTATTCCATGGATTATCTATCGGATTCCATTTATCATCTTGAGACATTGGAATTCCCATTTCTTCTAAAATTCTCCTAATTGTAAAATAAACGTGAACATTGTATAAGCTTCGCAGAAAATCTTCATCCGCATTCATATGAGATTTATAAGAAACACCACAACCAGAAGTTGCGCACCAAACTGCAAAATTTAACTGAGTTTGCCAGAATTGCATATGGTTTGTTTCCCAATTATTTACACTATCTTCCGAAATTATTTTAGGAAGTCTATAATTTTCAAACACGATTGGGAGATGCGTGGTGAATCCACTATCATAATTAACCATTATTTTTGGATTAACTAATTTATCAGTTGCATTCTTTATTATATATTTGCCACCAGTCGTATATTTTGCTGTAGGATTAAATGCCCACTCAGTTTTTCCCATTTTAACGTTTTATAAAGTATATTATTATATACATATATAACAATTTCATAGAAATTGATAATTTTCAAATAATGACAACATATACCGTATCAAACATTTTAGATGGGTCAACAACACTAAGATATCCTATAGATAATTCTAAGGGTGGTAAAAAAATAGCCATAAAATCTATAACAGTATGGATAGGGTGGTATAATATTCGTAAAGACAACCACATTAGTATATATTATAGAAAGTTAGTGAACGTCATGCCCGAAGATGTGGCGGAAACATTATGGGTTGATAAGGTGATAGAACTTGTTTACCCCGTTAAATTAGGTCTTAAACGGAGTAGTGATATAGTATCGGCAGGAAACAACGTAAATATCGAAATTTTACGTCAAAGTGGTGATGTGACTACTCATGTTCTAGAAAAAATTGAAAACCCATTCAGTATAGATTATGATTCTGGTATTTGTACATTAACTGTGCCCAACATTATATCAGTTGTAGGTATGACTCAAGATATTAGAATCTCCCTTGGATTTACTAAAAATGAAACAAAAACTATTCACGGAGCGCTGGCAGATAATCAAATATCGGTTATAAACCCATATGATGTAGGTGTTCATTATGGTAAATTAAATATGTGGCCAAAATGTATTAATATTAATTTAAAACAACTATCTACTAGTAATAACATTTTAGATGGTGACTACTCTACAATTCTTAATAAAATATCCCCACCAGTTGGTGTTTTTGGAGAAAGTTTTACAATAAATTTTCAAAATACTATATATAAAGAGTTGAAAGACGGATTTATTACAGAATTAGATTTTGATGTTATAATGACGGATGGATCAAAAATAGATAATCACGACCAGCCAATATCTGTAGAATTAGAAATTATATAAATAAATAATTGTCTTAAAATTATAAAAAAAAAAAGAATATATACAAAATATAATGAGTATTTACGGCGCATAAAGTCTTAGTGATAATATAGACCAGCTACTAGATGATCTTAAGGACGAAATGAATACTAATGTATCAAACTCTATAGAAGAGGCTAGAACACAAATACACACATGGACTACACATTTTATTAATACGGAAAAAGCTCTTATGGACAACAAACTGTTGACTCTAGAAAATAGTGTTCGGGATGAGGTTGTTGGTGGTGATATTCTTAGTAGAGATCAATCACGCGCAATGGTTACCACAGTGCGTGAAGAAGTTACAGAGTTCGCGGAAACATTACGCGAAGAGGATGTTGCAACGTCTGCAACTCTTAGACATGGATTTAGTGAAGTGCAATGGTACAATTAATAGAAGGTGTCAACGCGGCAACTACAAATCTTAGAAATGACATGGTATCCATACACAGTAATATTCGGACGGAGGTTATTGCTGGAGATGATGTAGTTGCTGCAGCTGCATCTGATAATCTGACTCTATCTTTTAAACTACTTCAAGATGAGTATACTGATCAAGATAATGTGATAAAAACAGACCTAGTAACCTCCGTAGACTTACTATCTAAAGAAATTATTCGTGCTGATGATGAGGTTAAGATAGAAGTTTACGCAAATGCTGATGTGGTTTATCAAAATCTTAGAGATGAGATGGCTGGAGTTGGTGTCGGCGATGCATTCCTACCAAGTGGTGGGGGCGCTATGACTGGTGATATTGATATGGCTCAGAATAAAATAAATAAATTGCCAGATGCTGTTGATCCTGGAGATCCAGTTAATTTTAAAGAATATTCTTTATATAGAGATAATATTGAGAAAATGATTAGAATAGTGGCGGCGCTTCCTGGTATTCCATATACTGATATGGTTTTGTGCGTTGTTCCTAGCGTTAAAAATATAATATATGCTAATAACGGAGAGATAACTACCGTTTTAGATATTTCAAGTAAAATCCCATTCGTAAGTGGAAACCAAACCCCACTATTACAATTCGACGCATTTAATCAACCATTCCTAAATTTTAATGGTGAGATTGGATGTGATCTCATAGCCGATAATATAAATGGAGGTTCTCTTGGAGGTGTTAATAGAAACACAACTACCCTGTTCTTTATTTGTAAAAATAGAATGCGCAATCGAGGGTCTGCATTCTTTTGGGGTAGTGGAAGTGAACGGTTTTCACAGCATATACAAAACACCAATAATATTACTATAGATTATGGATTAATTCCAGACGGGAGATTAGAAATTAGTAATCTAGATCCTCCAATAGAAAGTAGATTGGAAGCGTGGGCGTATGTATATGATAGTGCCACAGCTGCTCTATTTAGGTCTGATTTCCATATGCCTCCGGATGCGTCTGGGAATTTTACGGCTAAAATAGAAGATAATGAAAAATCACTGCATATAGGATGTTTACCTGGTTGTTTAACGTATCGTGGTGATATGGACTTTTATGGAATGTTAATATATCCTCGTGAATTTACCCCTCATGAAATGACAACCATGTTTAAATATCTAAATAGTAGAATTCAAGGTATTGGAACTTAAATTAATTTCTTAAATTTATAAAATGATGAAATTAGTTGCACCAAAAAAATATATATGTCGTATATATTCTAATTATATAAAAATTAGAATATGTAGAATGAATCCAACCAATAATATAGAAAATTATTTAGATTACCATCGAACAGTTAGATTAGAAAACATCTCCGAAATGAGGAATATTTTAATTACTGAGGAGAATAATAGACGCCGAATTTCTAAAAAATACCACCAAGTTTCAAATATACTTGAAGGATCTAGCTCAGTTTTATCCTTAATTTCTATACTTGGTGGTGCTGGGGCTGTAGCAACTTTATCTATGGTTGTAACGATACCACTTGCGGCAGTTTTAAGTGCTAGTTCTGCAGTTACTAGCTCGTTATGTTTGGGGCTTAGGTTAATTGGTATGAAGTTAAGTAATAAGGCTAAAAATCACGATAGGATATCAATTCTGGCGAGATCTAAAAAAAATAGTATTGATGTTCTCGTATCTAGGGCGTTAATCGATACTGATATATCAGCTACCGAATTCGAATCAGTCGTGGAGGAAATGTCTAGATATGAAGAATTGAAAAATGATATTAGGATTAAGGCGTGCGCTAAACTACCAAAACTGGAGAATACCGATTGGGGTAAATTTAAAATACAGTTAGGTACTAAAGTTAATGCACGACCGACTACACCACCAATTTGTACAATTAATAATATTTCAAAAATTGAATTATAACTCAATTTCATATCCATTCCTAAGAGTACGTTGTTTCATCATCTCTTGTTTTAACTCCTCTGGAACGGATCTGCACGTATTAAGTTTATGAATTTTTAATGAGTTAGTGTTACAAAGCGCCTTATTACACCAATCACATCTAACCTTAGTAGGTCTACAATCAGTTCTTCTTCTATGTACACCTAAACCTTTTGATGTAGTATATTCTCTATCACAATGTATACAAATATAACTCTTAGTTTTTTTTCCTTGCGTCATAATTTTCTATACTACCTATTTCTTTTCTCTTCAATTGAAAATTTTTAATCTCATAATTTTTATGAAAAATTATGAGAGAAAAAATTATGACCTTCTTTTATTGCTGGGGTATGTTTTTTTCATTTAAATTAAGATTGAAAAATACACTTTTTTACCCCCTTGGGAGATTGCCTGCCATCTAAATCGTTTGTGAGCTCCCGCGGTAATGAAGTGATACCCTATAAACTACTCAGGTAGTTCGCCTCAATAATAATAACATACGCTCAAAAGCGTAATTGTTCTTGTTACTTTTATTGTCGAGCCCGCTTGCGGAAAGCGAGACATATTGATCACAATGACGTCCGTCTGTCCGTCCGTCCGAAATAAGCGTTAACGTTTTTAAATACCTTATATCTCTGCAGTACTAAGTCACATTCACTTGAAACATCACACGCTTATTAGTCATCATCCATATATTCATTCTGTATGCCACTCATGCGACCCCTGTGCCCCAAGGTCAAGGTCAAATGACTTAGAAGTTTGCATGTAATGTAATCTGCGTTAAAGTTTTAACATACCTTATATTTCCACAATTGATACTCCAATTTGCTTCAAACTTCCAATACTTCATTTTCATCATCCATATTTTCATTCTATAGCCTGCCCATGTGGTCCACATGCACAAGGGCAAGGTCAAATGACTTTGCAATTTGTGTTAAAGTTTGTACATGCCTTATATCTCCACAACACTTACTCCAATTTACTTCAAATAATTCTATATTATCATCCATATTTTCATTCTAAGCTTTTACATACCTTATATCTCCACAGCCCTTAATTCAAACTTAAAATAAATAAACTCTGAGACCATCAAATGCCTCGTCGGGCTCGACATGCGTACCGTTGGTATTATCTGTAAGCTCTAGTAATGTTCATTAGACCGCATAGCCACCATGTATCTATCGGCGCAATAATATCGCAAATGTATTCAATTTGTTTCCGTTCATAATGGGATACACCGTTGACGTCAGTCTCTATAGTACAATAACAGAAAAAAAGAAAAATGTCTGATTATTATTGAAAAAAATAAAAGTAAATTATGATAATAGAGACATGGCATGCATATGCTATAGGTCTGCCACTTTGATTTGACTGTTATTGTAAAGATTATTGTGCTATATTTATAAGCCCGTTTGAAATATAATTTTGTCCGTCCGTAAACTTTAGTCTTTTTCGACGACGAGATTCCATTTTGGCTTGTTTCACGAACTAGTACTGCAGTTTTTCACTGCTCAAGTTCATAATTCCCATACATGACTACAATCAAGTCCCGCAGTGTGTAACGCAAAGTTTTTCGCTTCACAAATCGTTACGGAATTATCCCCTTTTTTTGCTCTGAAAGTCCCATTTTTTACTTGTACCCCGAACTAGTCCTACATTTTCCCACCGATCCAATAAATACTTTACATAGATGACCACCATAAAGTGCTGCAGTGTGTAAGACTCAAATTTTCACTGCCTCAAATCCTTCAGGAATGACATTTTTGACTTGTATGTGTACAGTGAACTAGTCCTAGATAGTCCCATCAATCCAATTTATACTTTGCAAACCTGACCACCATCAAATGCTGCAGTGTGTAACACATACCATTTCTTTCCACCTCAAATCCTTACGGAAAGATCCCCCTTTTGCTAATCCGAAATTCCTATTTTTTAATTGTACGTCAAACTATTCCTACATTTTCCCACTGATCAAATTCATATCGTGCATACGTGACCACCACCAAGTGCCACAGTACTAATACAAACATTTTCACTTGACCTCAAATTCTATATACGTATATATATATGGAATTATTCCCCTTTTTTACTCCAAAATTCCCACTATTGACTTGTATTGTGAACCTGCTGGGTGAACTAGTCCTACATCTTTCCACCGATCCAATTCACACTTGATATATGTGTCAACCATCAAGTGCCGGAGTGTGTAACGTTAACAGTTTTTATGCGCCTCCAATCATTATGGAGTTATGCCCCTGTTACGACTTGAAAATGCAATATTATGCTTGTCTTCTACTATAAATGTACTTCTGCAGTTGTCAGCTGATTTACTTCATACTCAGTATACATATGCATACACACAAAACTGAGCTAATGGTGTACATGTACATCATCAGCGACATACCATTTGATCCTAATGTGACAGTGACCTACTTTTTCCCCTTCATTGATCATGCCTTGACAGGCGTACATTGTGACCACTGGCACTCTTGTTAAAGATCTGCGTACGTTATATGTCGCATTTGTTATTGTCGTTATACAATGGTATTGTGTGTATCAAAGAAATATCACAACTATGTAAACAACAGACCCACTTGCGTATTGGACATGCACAGCTTCTATAAAACAGCTGGTTTGATTGCCTTTAGATAAACATGAACAATCTTATTCTTCGCAATTTGGATAATAAAACGGCAACACAATATTAAACTGGAGCACAGTCGATGGCGGACCATCGCAATATATCAACTTTTCTCAAATGCTGTGTCGAAAAGGGGAAGATAATCCATGACCCCGGGGGTCGAATCAACTTTTAAATTTTCATTAAAGTTTACTCTGCAACTGCAAGTCAGATTGAATTGAACCTTCATATTATACTTCTTTATCATTATCCATATTTTCATCCTCTAGCCAACCCATTCGGCTTCCATGCCCAATTTCACGGCCAAATGATGTAGAAAATATTTGACGGCCGGACCAGGCGGCGGCTTGGAACATCCGTCACTTGCTCTATTTTATATCGGAAAAACATATGATAAATTTAGTAATGCATTTGCAAAAAAATAAAATATGCATTGAATTTGAAATCAGGAAGTATAATACTCTTTAGACACACAGCTTATCTCCGGCCCTGAATGCCGCAGATAAGTTTAGTGTCTAAAGAGTAGTATACTCCCTAATTGGAAATGACCCTTCTAGTAATTATCAATTTCAGATTTGCTGACAGGCAGGTACCAGTAGTTATGGCCGAGGCAAATAGTAGCAATCTGTCCCAGGCTGTGCAACTGAAGCAATGTCAGGAGGAAAATTGCAACGTGGAGATTTATCCGACGAAGACTCGGGAGGAAAGGCAGATACCAAAAGGGCTGCACATAACATTAAAAGGTCTATTCAGGAGAAGGTGTTCTTGTCCCTGGGGTGACTTTCCACAGCCGAAAGTGCATACGCTGCTCAATTGGAAGTTCAATTTTACAAGCCACTACCCGGACTACTCCGGTCCACCAGAGAAGAAGGTATTTATGAGGGTTCGGGATCCCATGATCACTTTGTCAAACATGATTTTCCGACGAAACATATATGTGACGTCATATTTACAGTAGGTTTTTTCAAAATATATTCCTAACAAATGGATAGATTTTGATGATATATAGCTCTCCAAAGACGATGACTTATGCATTTTATGTGAGGTCTAAAAGTTCTTTATGATACCTTTCACAAAGAATCAATTACCGTTTATTTCTTACATTCACATGCTCAAGATATTTTACATTGATGGTTTCCGATTCTTCGCCAGAATTCAGAATTATGAGATTATAGCAAACTATACAATGAAGGGCAACATATTCCACATCTGCTGCGCTGTTTTTCATAAATATCTGTCATTCCATTAGAAAGATACAATTAAAGGCAATATACTGTAAACACAACTAAAATCAAAGTACTAAAACATGTTATCTCCACAAAACTGATCACTTGCGGAATTAGAGACTGAAAATTGCACATTTTCTCAATCATCATCCAGAGGCAAATGTACTGTGATGGTGCAAACCCATTCCCAAACATACGTTTTCTCTAGAATAATTACTGTTTGAAGCTCCAGAAAAAACTTGTACGATACTGGCTGCTAACTGTTCACTGCTACCTAACTGTGAGAACTAAATATAATAGTTGCTGTATTGATACGCACTAAATGTCTTGATTCGTATTTTCCAGAATTTAACTGATAAACTGATCACAAAACTGAGAAAACTATAAAGAATAGCATATGTAGGGTTTTAGATACAAAGCAAGACAGACCAAAAACGAATAGGATAAGTTGACACAGGGCACTATTTTCTTGGTCGTACTCGCCGTTTAGGAGCAGTACGACAATGGCTGCCCCCATAGAAATGTGTGTGACATAATATGCTATCCCCAGGGGAGATAACATATAAAAACATAACGTCACGCCGTTCGGAAACCACATGATCCCACACGCTATGTATAATCCTTGGATGTCGTACGCGATTGAACTTATATTCCATTGTAACGTATTTTCCCTTTCTCATCTAGTCCGGCTAGCTCAAGCACGAGACCAGCGTTCAACCGCTGGCATCAGATGTCACCTGTCTGATCAGCCGTACTATCAACTTATCAATGTGCCGAACACCAAGTTATATGAAGTTCTGACACTCAGAAGCCGAACTACTATTCTCATAAGTCGGGTCCAGCCTGACATCCGAATAATATAATTCTATCATTCCTGGTAGCAAGCTGGGCCGGTATAACTGGTTTTCTCAGCCCGTCTCATGCGACGATGCTGAGACTACATATCTGGGCACTATTTATAATATATAGCAATAAATTTAGCAATAATCAACTACATGTACAAACAATATTCTGGGCGGAGTGTCTCGGCTACAGTGCTGAAACACTACTAATGTGATTCCCATATCTGGCATGGGCTATGCCACTGTAGCTGTATATTAATTCCATACAGTGTTAATCTCGTGGTGTGAGCAATACCACTAGCTGAGCGTCCTATCATGTACCTATCTGTGTTGCCGGGAGTGTAGCTCGTCTCAACTCTGAGCTAACATGCCAGTACCCTACTCTGGACTAACTATCTGATGACAGTCCTGTCGATCAGCATAGTATATCCTAATTGAAGCTGAACCTATTATATTATTGCTGGGATATGTGTTCGGGAAACATCACTCAGCAACAAGCCGGGCTACCTAGCTCAGCAATGCCATGAACTGCTTAGCTGAGCTACGTCATCGATGTTCTGAGCTGTCTACATGAACGCTTTCCCCAGCTCACAGCCTGGCATATGCCAACATCTCAGGCTGTAGCTGGGCGATGAACCTGGTAGATCACGCTGGGCTATCCTCGAGCAATAGCCGAGCATGGGGCATGTTCCATGAGTCTGGGAATATGTCTTCTACAGTGATCAGCTCAGCTCCTGGTCTCCACATTCAGCGAGGTTTGATAAACGCAATGCTCGTCTAAACAACGTAGAACTGCTTGTGACCAGCAGCTGGACTGAGCGTCAAGTTTTAATACTTGCTCAGCATAAATGGAGAGTGTTCGGCTGTATAGCTAGGCGTATTTGGCGTACGCCTCAACGAAGTGCTCAACACAGACATGGGGAACATTTTTATATTCAGGGCTCCAGATAAGGAATTAGTAATTGAGTATTGTAACTTCATCATTTCTGAAACAATTGGGTATTTCAAGATTTTAATTGGGTTAAATTAAAATCACAAAGCAATTATTGAATAGTTTGCTTGTAAATGAAAACATATCTTGGCATTGCATGAGAATTGTCTCTTGGGAAACAATTCTAATGAAATACCAAGATTTGTTTTCATGAAAAAAAACACAAACAAACATGCTATATTTGTGGTCGGTTTATTGTTTTCTGCAGCATGATAAAGGTACCACCATTTTTTATGGCTTTTTGATACTCACTACTTTTGATTTCAATTGGGTTTTTGGCAATTTTGATTGGGTATTTAAGCAAATACGCAGCTTGTCTGGAGCTATGTATAATTTATGTTTCCTTCACAACACTCCTTGACATTTGACACATGCCTTCTTCTATTATAATCTAATGGCTTTGTATCATGCCGTGACAAGTCCATGGCCCTCAGACCCTGACTAACCCAATCAAAGTACTGAAACAACTGAAACTGTATTGCCAGAAACAAAAAAGTAGGAAAGTGTGCCTGCCCCACCCTGATGATGCCACCACTGGCAGCCTTTATAACAATATTGAGCTGGTGTGGGGTGCCCTAAAAACAGACCATATCACTTAGCCCATACCGAACCCGATTTTCCGACGTGACGTAATCTGTGACGTAATTTTTACAGTAGATTTTCTTCCTAACAAATGGACAGATTTTGATGATATGTAGTGCATCAAATACGATGACGTGTGTTTTATGGGTGCTCTGAAATAACAATAACTTATAACTTTCACAAAGAATCATGTACCGTTTATTTCTTACATTCACATGCTCCAGTTTTTATTTACATTTACGGTAAACGATTATTCGTCAAAACGACAGAATTATGAGATTAATAACATACAATAAAGGGCAATGTGTACCACATTTGCTGCGGTATATTTCATAAAAATATGCCATTCCATTAGAAAGATATTAAAGGAAATCTACTGTAAACACATCTAAAAAACATGACGTCACGCTATTCGGGAACATGTGATCCCATACTTTGTATTAAGGGGCATAACTTGATTCAACTCTCAGATACTGGAGGACCAGACCAGGTGCAAAATAGGGAATCATCAAGGATGAATCCCATCGTAAAGTTTATCCTTCACATTGCTCCCAACAAAGCAATTTGAATTTGGTAATAAAGGAATGACCTTTACATAAACCACGGGTCACCATTTTAACAAATCTAAAAGAGCATTAGTGGTTGATCATTTGTGTAGAGTTTCGGTCAGATCAGCTTGTCAGTTCATGAGAAAATGGTGAAGAATTTGACCCACTTTTGGGATGGTGGCCATCTTGGATTGCGTGGCGTCGCCATTTTTATTGCATTTGAATAGGCTTCAGCAAAGAATCATATCAGTAGCATTTGACCAACATCCGCCAAGCGGTTCATGAGATCAGGCAATTTGAAGTTGGTGACTGAAGAATGATCATTTTACCTTTCAATGCCATCTTGAATGCCCTAATTATACGATTGGGGTCGGTGACTTCTTACATTTAAATATGTTTTAGATTTAATGCGCTTACCCTAATAGCCATTGTTTGTCGGCAAGAAAGGAACTGACAGTAAATTAATCTTAACTTATTTCTCAGACCATTCATCATCTGCTTCTGCTCCGTAATTATCCGCTTCTAACGGCGTCATAAGGACATTAGCATTGGTACTCGACCATCCCATTTAATCGATTACACACACCATAAATATGTTCGCCACACACTACAGTTACTGTTACAGACGTATCGGATGGTACCGGTCTCGGTTGGTACCGGTACCGGCTTATAGGTGTTGCCGAAAAATGGCGACCGACAGCCATACTTAATGTTTCTAAAAATAAAAAATAAAAAATGCCCATACACCGCTATCTTAATTTGTTGTCGTCTGCTGTGTATTTTCTATTTTCCATTTTTTATCATCAAAAACATGCTTTGACAGCATTTTATAATAATTGACAACATGGTTTGACAGCACTTTAGAATCCTTTCCATTGGAAATGATTCTGAAGTGCTGTCAAACCATATTTTTATTGAGAAATAAGGCAAGATATAAAAGCAATAGCATACGACAAGTGTTGTATGTAGCGGTCTAAGGGTTAAGTGTTACCAGTATTTGTGTGAGCTCTGGTACCACAGTCACTGACTTTGAAAACAAAATTGTTTAGCCTAAACCAGGACCAGGCTTCATTGTTTTCTGACAATTCTGGATGTGTCATTGTGATCCTGAGGGAACTCACATCTGCACAGCTGATCAGGGTCTGCACGGTTTGCCATTCATTAAGCACAATAGAATAGTATTTGTATATAGTATGTATCTTAACATGGTGAAGGAATTTGCTCGGGAGCCACATAATCCATTAGCTCCATTTCTCCAGTCACAGCCACATATCACTGCTAGTGCTACACTACCATGAGTACACGTAACCTCAACAGTTTTATCTGTAGGATCTCGCACATCAAGACCTACCAATAATGCAGTGCGTGCGTAATCAAATACACTGCCCTCCTGTGGGGGAATGTACCAATTACTTGGATCGGCCACTCGACCGTCTAGTCCAGCTGCACGGAATCAATATCCTCACGGACCCCGTTTTCTGTCACACATGTGGCCCCGCCGATGTGAAACACCTCGGCTACGAGCGATTCCGCGACCCATCCTGCACCATCGATAACCTACCCAGTCTAGACGCTGTAGTGATCAGCCACGATCACTTTGATCATCTTGACAAAGGGTCGGTAAAGGAGATTTCTGCCAAGTTTCCGGATGTCCACTGGATAGTGCCAAAGGGTATTGGTCAGTGGCTTCAGTCGCGGGTGACAACAGCTGCCAATGTGATGGAGTTTACCTGGTGGGAGGAGCAAGTCGTGACGTTTGCTACCGGTACCGGGAAGGTGACGTTTGACAAGCGAGCGGAGTCCGGTTATGGGAAGGTTCCCATCATGTTTGTGTGTACCCCGGCCCAGCACTGGTGTGGGCGGCGTCCACCCAGGGATACAAACCAGGTATACAGAACTCAATATGAGACACGCCATGTGATTTTGTACCTAAGAACACGTGCAATACTTCTTGAAAGATATTTACCCAATTTGCAGATGGTCGGTCGGAAATTTCATTTCGCTCTGTATCTTCTAAACCGATAAATGGATTTCAAATAATTTGCCACAAATGTTTACCATAACGTTCAATAACCACGGGTCTACGATCAAGGTCTCTTAGAGGTCAAATTTTGTTTCCACTCTGTATTCTAAACAGATGAATTGATTTTCAAATAATTTTCCACGATGAGACGATGTCGCTTTCAATACCCACGTATGATATGTTATACTACAGCACAGCATACATTTGTTAGCTATGCGAAATACAGATGTTTCTAACGGGTCTTGGATGGTCAATTATTGTTTGTACGTACATACATTAAACACCTTTCTAAACCATGTACATGTACATGCTGTTTAAGCTAAAACAAACACTGTACTTTTTTTCAGCTCAAATAAGTGAATTTTCATTTTTTTAGAGCATGTCTACACCTCATTTTGAGAATCAATGATTTTCATATTGGTGTGAGTATTATGTACGCCTACATTTAAAAATCAATGCGTATTCAGCTAAAATAAATGCAAAAAACACACAAATACACGCCTTATTTGCATCTCCGGGTATAATGGACTATTGTTTAGCCGGACACTCGGAAAACATCAGTGTGTTTAACCATTTACCAATAAAATGCGGGAACATGAAATTGTTGTCTGATGTTGTTTCATATTTTGTCTTTTCTCACTGAAGACATGGTCTGACAGCTATTTAGCATCATTTTCAATTTTCCCAGATGTGTGTGCTTTTCAGTCATGAACAAGCCTGATGATTACAGGAAATTTACTACAGGAAAATTTCAGCGAAGCACGTCAAAATGAAACATGCTTATGTTATCTGAGTGTCTGATCAGTGCTTACACCTTAATGTTGTCGTGATCAAGGAGAAAAATGTAAAATGGTTTAACGTCCCAGCAACAGCAGTCATATAGAGATGGGACATCTGTATCAAGTCTCGTATATGAAAGATGCAAATACTATAAAAGTATTTCTTCATACCTACTGTCTGTTTCACGAAACCTGCCAACATTATGCGGCTATTTAAATAATGCAAAAACAATATATTTTTCGATAATATTAAATTATAGCAACATTTAAGTATGAGCCTACTTTTCTTTTCGTGAAATTTGGTTCAATATTGATTTTATTGCAAAAGAAAACAATTTCACATGTTAAATCCCCATAGAGTGAAGATGTCTATGGGATTTAGCATGGGGAAATTTTTCTAATTTCAGAAATAGTGGACCGATTTCCAAAATATAACTTAGTTAGATAATTTCCAAGCTATCTTGCAGATTTCAGAATCAATTTCCCAAATTTTTCGTTTTTCGACTCCTCCTCCAGGTTCTCCACCTCTTTTTTGCTCATGTTAAATTCCCATAGAGAACTAATGTTTATATGGCCGTACCATTTGGACAGGTTTCGTGAAACAGACAGTAGGGCAAGGATTGACCCCACAGCCTTCGATGTTGAAGTCCAGTGCTCTACTACTAGACTATCGATCCATCCCTATGAGCAGTAGCCTATTTCGCCAACATTACAAAGTATACTTTTCTTGCTATGTACACTTTGAGGGAGAAATATTCAATTTAAGGATACATAGGTTTTGCTTTTCCGGAGTCGTCGTCGGCGGCGGCGGCGGCGGCGGCGGCGGCGGCGTCATCATTCAATGTTAAGCTTTCGTGTTACGGTCATTACTTCAACACCTTATCAGCTACAGTTATCAAACTTTATACATACCTTTACTATGATATGTCGATGAATATATGACTATTCACGGGGCCCCAGGGCCAAGGTCAATGCCCCAGGGTCAATATCAAGGCGGAACAAGGCGAGACATTTGATTCCGCGGAATTCTTGTTATTCTTGTTATTATACATGTACTGAATTTATTACATTATCACAGCCAAAATGGCTAAATTCAGTATAATATTTCTGCATACTTTTAATCATCAAATATATGCAGTCGTTAGTTCTATATGAAACAATGAATTTCAGAAAAAATAAATGATTACTTCCTCAAAGTATACTTTGCTAGATAAGTATGCTTTCCAATGTTGGTGAAATAGGCTACACAGGGATGGGCCGTGGCCGAGAGGATATGGCATTGGACTTCAATACTTGAGGTTGCGAGCTTAATCCTCACCCTAGGCGTGAACAATACATTTACTTGCATAGTATTTCCATCCCACTGCTCTGTCGGATGAGACTTTAAACAGTGGTCCCGTCTCTATATGACCTCAGCTGTTGCTGGGACGTTAAACACGTTCATCCCTATGATCATGGAGAAACATTTTTTATGCTTCATACAAAAGATTCAAATCCGTCTCACATTGCCTTAATGTGCGAGCTAAATTCAGCTGATCATAATTCAAATCAAAGGACTGAATGTCGTGAATTATTCGAAGTACATGTTTGTGGATGACAAATAGACTAATAATTAATCCAGAGTGGAAAAGCATTTCAAGAAAAATAACTGCGCGAATTTCACAGCAACAACAACAAATTTTCAGAAACCTTACGAAAACTAGCCAGATCATGACAATTCCGCATATCTGATGCGATTTGTCGATCTCTAACAAGATGCCCTCTATAGACAAATGACATGATGTCGTGATCTGCAGTACTCAAATAAACAAACAGTTCGTTCTGTGCCGAATTGGCAAGGGGTGAACATTTTGAGTTCAAAAATAGAGTTTTGGAAAACCTAAAATGATAGAGATTTCTATTCTGAGCCGAAACCGAAGTTTGTATTCTTGCACCGAACCATGGAGTTACGAATCATGAATAATCGAGTATGGCGCACAAAAAAGCAAACAAAACATTTATCACACTGAAAAGGTGAGCTAGCTAAGTTGTTAGAACTATTTTATTTACAGCGTAATTTACAGCGTGTTTTTAAAAAGTTAAACCTGCAAAATATGTGCTGCGACTGATATAAGCTAATTTGCATAAAAGCTGCAAGACCTCAAATTTGGATGTTGGTTGTGTAATTCTTCGCTAGCGCGAATAAAAATGGATAGCCCCCTTTTTCTCATCGCGGGGTCATGTAGTATCACAATTATATTTCAGCGGTTATGGTGCACATGGGTCGTGAAAGGTGACATAGACAGTTTCTACTTCGCGGGTGACACCGGCTACCATGCTCCACTGTTCAAGAAGATTGGAGAGTTATATGGGCCATTTTCAGTGGCCGCGATTCCAATTGGTGCTTACGAGCCAAGGTATATCAACTTATAAAACTTCCAGAACATCATAATATACTCGTTTCTCACACACAAAATCAGGTAGTTTGCTTGATTGAGGCTGAGCATCCTTACCAGAATCCTGACCGGAGATCTGTATCTTATTTCACCAACATTGCAAAGTATACTTATCTAGCAAAGTATACTTTGGGGGAGAAATTTTCAATTTAAGGATACATTTATTATATTTATTATACTGAATTTATTACATTATCACAGCCATTTTGGCTGTGATAATATAATAAATTCAGTCAAATAATTCTGCATACTTTTAATCATCAAATATATGCAGTCGTTAGTTCTATATGAAATAATGCATTTCGGGAAAAATAAATGATTACTCCCTCAAAGTATACTTTGCTAGATAAGTATATTTTGTACAATTTTGATGAAAGGTCTGTCTGTCTGTCTGTCTGTCTGTCTGTCTGTCTGTCTGGTCATTAGCTGTATTTTGCTTTGCCTATATTGAAAATCCAACTTTGTTGCATATTTTATTTTCAGATATATAACAGCATATGACCATAGCTGTCCAATCGAGTCTGTGAAGAATAACGATGTGAAGGCAGAATATTCTATAGCGATACATTGGGATGCCTTTGCTCTGACAAACGAGGTAACTATTGTATTGAATATTTTGATGTGTAACTATTCATACACAAGATTGAGCCATTGCATGTTAGAATATAGAGGGCGAGTCAAAAAATGTAAAGTTACGCCATAAAAAGAATTCTGTTTGAGATGTTCGTCTCTGATTTTTTTCAAGTTGCCAGATGCATATATGTTCTATAAGGTTACTGTAACCTCGTTAGACGTGGAGAATCGCCAGACCTTAGTCAGACATCATTGGATTTAACATATTTTTGAATGGTAGTGTTTTTTCCTTGATCATGTGGCAAATTTACAGTACAATATTTGTTAAAGTTTTTGGTTAAATCTTTTTTGGTTAAAGTTTGCTGTATACTATTAAAGTGTTGACGGGCGCGACATGCGGGCCATGGCCATCTTGTATTTCTCTATGACGATAAAGTACTGTTTGTGGCCTTTAATGTTTGTTCCACCTACTGTTAACCTACATTAAAGGTGCATGTCCACTCAATAAGCACACCATGTTCTTTATAGGAAATAAATAAGTGTATAAGTGTGTCACTATTAATGTTATCCGGCTATTTTCATATGCAAATGAGGCATGGTATTTTTTAATTGTATATACTAATTAAATGCGTCACCTGAAACAATAATATTTTCGACAGATGATAAAGTATGATCATTGCACATCAATAAATAAATACAGAGAATAAATAGTAACGTCTGTTAACATTTTAAGTAAACACTGTTATCGCCCCTGATATCAGTGTGGAAAGTTACGTCTGACATAAAATGTATAATAATGCCAATCAATAGTATGGTAATGGTGAATGAATGTTTAGTTCTCTGATATACAGAACAATTTGTGCCCACTGAGTGGACATGTACCTTTAAACATTAAATCCCCGTAATATCCAAACTTAGAATATACTGTTTTCGTAAATGTTAAAAAAAAGTCTCTGATGCCATTTGCTTTTATTTAACAAAATGTTCAAATATTGATATATAGGGAAATATGATTTTTATACGACTGTTTTAAAAAACACGGTTCGTATTATGTTTTATAGCGGGATGCAGGCGAGCTTCGGCGTACAGAAAAACTGCATACTTTGTGTACACAACTCCTCTGACACTGTTCAATCGATCGACCTGAAACTATACACAAGTCTAGCTTCTATACATATTGAAGATGTGCACCTTGGTGTTTCTTTGCTGAAAACAATATTTTTTACAAAAATATCACCTTTTCTTTTATTGGCCAGTTTTTCTACATTTTTGTATACAATTCTATATAGGGTACAGAGTTTATGTACACAACTCCTCTTAAACCGTTCTGTCAATCGATTTGAAACCATAGACACGTCTTCTACACATATTGAAGACGTGCATTTTGGTGTTTTTTTAACGTAGCCATTTTTTTTGTACAGAGTTTGTGTACACAACTCCTCTGAATCTGTTCCATAATTCGATCTGAAACTATACACACGTCTTCTACACATATTGAAAATGTGCACATTAGTGTTTCTATGCCGAAAAACGATTTTTTAACAAAAATATCACCTTTTTAACTTAACCATTTTTTTTATATTTGTGTATACAATTCTGTATAGGGTACAGAGTTTGTATACACAACTCCTCTGAAACCATTCAGTCAAACGATTCTATATAATTTCTACTTTACACATCTCTACCTAAATTAGCATACCTGTTTATCACGACAAAAGGAAGAAATGATGCTATAGATTTTCAAATTCTCATTAATGTTTCTTGCTTTGGTGACAGCTTCACATTTCTGCATCTTCGCTGTCTGGCCCATCTTCGACGGGCGTATTTTGTGACTTACGGCATTCTTGTTTTTATATAATTTTGAAAATTGTTGACCGATTTTTAAAATAAAACTTTTGCTTTCTTAGTTACATCACTTTCGAGGCCACTTTCCTATACATTTTTTCGACCCTCGTCACTCTTGAGCTTATTTTTGTCCCATGTTCATGTTTTGTCTGTTTGGTAATTATTTTCTTTATCAATAAAACCAATATTAGATGAAATTTCCTCAAACTAGAGAAAGTGAGCAAGGGCTCATGTATACTCGATCCCAGCCGCCGCATGGACCGAGAGATAAGAACTTTAACCACCCTATCCTCAAGTGCCCCAATAATTTTTGTATTATTTATGTACATACATGTATATTACACAAAAGAGACAGGGGTAGGTAGTGTCACAATGTCTGGAATGTGTGCCTTAGTGCATTTTCTATGCCTGTTGCGTCAAATTCTGAAATATTTTTATAAAAATCTAAGTTTTTGGGATTTTTAACCACCGTATCCTCAAATTCCCCAAGCATTTTTGTATTATTTATGTACATACATGTATATTAGACAAAAGCGACAGGCGTAGGTAGCGTCACAATGTCTGGAATGTGTGCCTCAGTGCATTTTCTATGCCCGTTGCGTCAAATTTTGAAATATTTTATATAAAAATCAAAGTTTTTTGGATTTTTAACCACCGTATCCTCAAGTGTCCCAAGCATTTTTGTATTATTTATGTACATACATGTATATTAGACAAAAGAGACAGGGGTAGGTAGTGTCACAATGTCTGGAATGTGTGCATTAGTGCATTTTGTATCCCCGTTGCGTCAAATTCTGAAATATTTTTTATAAAAATCAAAGTTTTTTGGGTTTTTAACCACCGTATCCTCAAGTGCCCCAAGCATTTTTGTATTATTTATGTACATACATGTATATTAGACAAAATAGACAGTGGTAGGTAGTGTCACAATGTCTGGAATGTGTGCCTCAGTGCATTTTCTATGCCCGTTGCGTCAAATTCTGAAATATTTTTTATAAAAATCTAAGTTTTTTTGGATTTTTAACCACCTCATGTGCCCCAAGCATTTTTTGTATACTTTTTATGTAACATATATGTATAAACAATAGAGGGAACGGGGTTAGGTAGTGTCACAATGTCTGGAATGTGTGCCTCAGTGCATTTTCTATGCCCGTTGCGTCAAATTCTGATTTTTATTTTATAAATATCAAAGTTTTTTGGATTTTTAACCACCGTATCCTTAAGTGCCCCAAGCATTTTTGTATTATTTATATACATGTACATACATGTATATTAGACAAATGAGACATGCGTAGTTAGTGTCACAATGTCTGGAATGTGTGACAAAATCAAATAGTCATGTAGTATTTTACCCACGTAGATGATCTTCGTGTATGCATGTGGTGAGTTTTAGCTATGTATCAGGCACATGATGAACCGCTCATATCAAGAGTACCAAGTCAGCACCAGCTGCGTCATATTTCGTACCTAATAAATGCGTATATGTTGTAGAGATTACAAAATACCAGTTTGTAATTAAATTAAACTAATGTTACCAAAATCAACCAATTCCC